>VWZE01008004.1:43268-73106 GCA_013396675.1 Eubucco bourcierii
TGTGGCTGCTCCCTCCCTGGAGGTGTTCAAGGCCAAGTTGGAGGAGGCCTTGAGTGAGCTGTACTAGTGGGAGGTGTCCCTGCCTATAGCAGGGGGTTGGAACTAGATGATCTTTGAGGTCCCTTCCAACCTTACCATTTTTTGATTGCTTTATTTAACGTACTCCGCATTTCTGTGTGCACAGAGGACTCCAAAACAGTTAACAAGAGCAGTTGTCTGCAACTAGAAGCAATAAATTCATATGAATTTTTAATGTCTGCTATAAGGAGTTTCCAACAATGGAAACTGGAAAGAGAGAGAGTGTTCATTCAAACTGTTTAGCATATCTACAAGATGTTATATTGGAGTCTTGGTAATACAATCACATATCCTATTCCCCATTTCACTCAAAGGTAGTTGAGCTATACTCTGGGATAAGTACTGAGAACAGTATTCTTCAGAAAAGGGTCAACTCACGCAACACAGCTCAGCCGCAGCATATTGGAAAGGCTTTGTAGCGTTGCTCCCAGGGAGAATGCCTTCTGGAAATTGATATTCCAGCATAGCAATCATTTCACCTCAAAAAGTGCAAACACTTTACTGAGTGAGCAGTAATACATTGACATATGTCAGGGAACAAAGAAGGAAGCTGGGTTGTTTGCTTCTCTTTCTGTACCTGTTCTACATTTTCCATCCGTTTATCCAAATTCTAGACTCTTTTTAAGTTCTTTTCCAAGACAATCCCACTCATTTCTTGTCTTCCCACTAGAACATAACTCCTAGTCCAAGCATCTCTATTCTGTACAGGACTCCTTTTTTTGTCCTAGTCTTGTTTCTTACCTTGACATCATATTTTCAACTCTCTATGCATCCTTTATTTAAATCTTTATTTCCTAAATGCTTATCCATTCTATCATCTGTACCTGTAACTGATTTTCTGAATCATTCCAAGACAATAGTCCTTTGTATTCCTTAAAATAGCATAACCAACCTATAACAGTGATTTTATTTCCCAGTGCAGACCTTGTTTTCTAAGATTTCCTGCTATTTAAAATCACTGGAATCATCACCAGAGAAATTATCTTGAGCCCACAATACGAAAGTCAGCAGTGACACAGTTTTACTTTTGACTACCCTTGCTCCTCTGAATTTGCTATCAGCCTCTAGAACATATTTTTGAATCTAATATTACTCTTTCCATCAAGGATAATGAAATGTATTTCCATACCTATGTGTATAATTATAAATAGACATGTTCAAATATGTGAAATAAGAACCAAATAAACTCAGTGTTGCTGATATTTAGTTCTAAAATTCAAGGCACAAAAAAAAAAAATCAGTTTGTTGACTCTGGCACACAGGTTGCCCAGGGAGGTTGTGGGTGCTTCCTCCATGGGGATGTTGAAGGCCAGGTTGGATGAGGCCTTAAGCAGCTGAATCTAGTAGAGGAATGTCCCTGCCTGTGGTGGGGAGGTTGGAGTAGATGATCTCCAAGTTCCCTTTCCACCTAAGGTATTCTACGATTTCCAAGGCAAACTCCTGATCCACAGTTTTTATTTGTGAGGAACTTTATTAGAAAAGCTGAGGTTCTAGCAGTGGTTTCACTCTGTGTATCAGAGAAGGCAAATTCATTATTTTTCATAATTGATTAGACAACGATGAATGAAACACCCTCACCCTTTTTTTTTTTTCATCTGTTTCGTGGATAATCAGGTAGTATTTTGTGTTCCATGAGAGGAAATGGCCTGAAGTTGCACCAGAGAAGGTGTAGGAAAAGTCTCTTTACTGAAAGAGTGATCAGGCACTGGAACAGGTTCCCTGGGGAGGTGGTGGAGTCACCATCCCTGAAGGTGTATAAAAAACCATGTAGACATGGCATTTTGGCCCATGATTGAGGGTTTGATTGATGGTTGTATCTGATGATCTTAGAGGTGTTTTCCAAACATTATGATTTAGTAAGCATATCTGATTATATTCTGATCCTTAATAATGTTAAACACCAACACAGAAGTTCCTTCACTGAGTTTGAGGAAGTGTTGCTCAGTCATAGGACTGGATCTGATGGGCCACAGGAGTGTTTTTTCAACTTCTGTGTTGTGTCAAATCTCTCCTTTATTTTATCTTTTTTATTCAAATAAGAAAAAAAACTGCCAAGGTTCAGGAAAATTCTCTGCTTCAAATACAACTTGGCAAGGTTCATGGAAGATGATGATTGATGCTTTTGAACAATCACCTTGAAATTTTATGAGCTCAGTTAGGATGTTAGTGAGACCAGGTGTGTTTCCTATTCTGAAAGTTTCACTGGTTACATTTTACTGCTACCAATAAAGTTAGAGATTCACATAAAGGTAATTCTAAAAAAAGCAATACTGATTTCAAAAACATCCTCAGAACAGGTCCAGTTCCTTGGCATATCTGGAATCTGTTAGATTTTTAAACTTGAAACCTCAGCTGATTTTATTTTTTCAAGACTTCAGAAGTTTGGTGTTAGTGCTTGGTTTATCTTTGGTTACTGTCAGCTTGAAGCAGCTGTTGACCCTCTCTGTCTGATGCTTTGTGGTTGCCACGGTTAGGATTAGAGCACCACGGGGGCAGGAGTTAGGTTTAGGGGTTAGGGCTAGAGTTAGGCTAGGGTTGGGGTTAGAGTTAGGTTTATCATTAGGATTAGGTCTTAGGATGCTTTTAGGGTTTAGGATTTGGCATAGAGTTAAATTTTGGGTTATGTTTAACCCATGTAAACTGGGTGAGGAGAAAATAACTTGTGACAGAAACGCTTGAAGGTTTGCTTTAACTTCTCACACATGGCCTGAATAACTCTGAAACATTTTCTTTTTGTCCCCTCCAACCTACCCAACCCCTTCTGCTACAAGATCTGCAAAGCATTTTTCATATTAACTCTGCACTGTTTTCCTTTTAAGTTTCGGGAGCAAGCGTTTGGGAAAGACATGCTGAGAGGTTGGAAACAATCTGCAGCGGCAACAAAGGGAGCTGCCTGCTGTTTTGCAAGCAACACAGAAAATATGCCAGCCATGCAGAGACCCCTGTGGCAGTAACTCCAGAGCTGGCTGGTGTTTATTTGTGCTGTGCACTAACCTTTCTCAGGCCGCTGTGGGGAGCAGGGTGGATTTAAGAGTCCTCGGAAGACTGCTGCAGTACAGGACATATTTTATTAGCACCTTGTCTGGGATTTGGAACTGGCGTTTGCCTCCTGAGCCTAGATAATGAGCTCTCTGGAAGTGCTCTGCCTCATGTCACAGTATCACAGTATCACCAAGGTTGGAAGAGACCTCAAAGATCATCAAGTCCAACCTGATACCACAGACCTCAAGACCAGACCATGGCACCAAGTGCCACGTCCCAATGCGCCTTGAACACCTCCAGGGACGCTGACTCCACCACCTCCCTGGGCAGCCCATTCCAGCAGTCAATGACTCTCTCACTTCCCGTGCAAGTGTAGCTGAATGGGTATTTGTTTGCAGCTCTTAGGACTGGGGATTTGACTGCTCAACACACCCTTATCAAAACTGTCATTCTGTCATAGGAGAAACTGAATAGGACCATTTGTACAGTCTGATGAAGAACTGATAGTGTCAGAAAGAATCTTGGCAGCCATTTTAATTTATTATAGAGGAGTGGCTTCTGTGCCCTAAATAAGCACGGATCACTTAACCAAGTCAAGTAGTCAGCTGGCAAAACTGTCTAACTGAACAAGAAATGAGCACAGGGAATGAATCACAGACGCAGTAGGGTTGCCATAACTGGATCATGCAAGAAAGATAGAATCATAGAATGGTAAGGTTGGAAGGGACCTCAAGGATCATCCAGTTCCAACCCCCTGCCATAGGCAGGGACACCTCCCACTAGTACAGGTCAACTCAAGATCTTGTCCAACCTGGCCTTGAACATCTCTAGAGAGGGAACAGCCACAACCTCCCTGGGTAACCTGTGCCAGTGTCTCACCACCCTCACTGTAAAAAACTTGCTCCTAACATCTAATCTAAATCTTCCCTCTGCCAGTTCAAACCCATTGCCCCCCCATCCTGTCATTACAAGACCTTGTCAAAAGTCCCTCCCCAGCCTTCCTGTAGGCCCCATTCAGATATTGGAAGGCTACTCTAAGGTCTCCTGGAAACCTTCTCTTCTCCATGCTGCAGAGCCCCAACTCTCTCAGCCTGTCCTCATAGCAGAACTGCTACACCCTCTGAGCATCTTTGTGGCCTCCTCTGGACCCGCTTGAACAGTTCCATGTCCTTGCTGTGCTGGGGGCTCCAGAATTGGACACAGAACTCCAGGTGGGGCCTGACGAGAGCAGAGTAAAGGGGCAGAATCCCCTCCCTTGCCCTGCTGGCCTGATGATGTGTGAGCTTTGTGGAAGAGCATGGACTTCATGTCTCTTGTGGAGACCAAGTGTTTGAAACAAGGCACTGGATAGTACATGTCTGTAGTCTACATGGGTAGGAAGATATAGGGAAAACTGCAGTAGCTACTTCTATTTTGTTGCTGGGTTTTAAGCTTTTAAGCTTTTTCCATGTGTGGGTTCAGATAAGTGTACTTGCTTGGACTTGAAACACTCTCACTACAGCCTGTCTTATGCAGTGTTATGGATGAGCTGCTCCCTGACCTGTACACAGGGTTGGTAATTCTCTGTATGTGCTGAGATATCTCTACAGGCTTTACCTTTATCAAGTTATTGAAGACAACCAAGGTGAGTGCTGAATGGGTGGCAGTTAAGGAGGAGCCAGCAGACCCCTGGCAGTGTGTGTTTTCTGACTACTCCACAGCATTCTGCATGGGAGGCAGTGAGTCTTGTGGTCCTCAGCACTGTGGTCCTGGCTGCTGCAATGCCCACAGGCTGGGGATTGAGGGAGCTTGTTTCTTCCAAACCCTGCTAAGTCTTGCTGGGAATGCTCCCCAGTTTCAGGATCTTGGGTTTAGTGAGCTAACGAGCAGGTAGCATTGCAGGGCTGTAGTGTGTTAATAGTTTGAGAGAGAGCTATAAACTCTTTTCCAGCCAGGAAGAGATTAGACATGTAAATGATGTAACCTCATTTGAAAAAAAAAAAAAGGGCAGTATTCCAGAAAATACTCCAGCTTCCTTTTCTAGCCCAGTTTTTGCATTTCTTAGCAGTGATGAACAATTAAGCTGTGAAGGAAGAGATGACAATTCTCAGTGGGTGTCAGAAAGAAAGCAGTGTGAGGGTCTAGATCTTTGCACTCATACTTAAGCTGCCTAATGTGAAGTGGCAGAGGCTTACACAGTCATAAGCAGGATACAACTATTGACTTTTACTGTTATGATCCAAATGCTTTGTCAGTAGGTCGTAACTTGTGGGGCTTTAAGGATGGGTGAAAAACTTCAGTACTTCTGTGTAGCAGTACTTTTACGGAGAACATGCTCCATAACTGCATAGATCTACAAATGATATGGACAAAAGATGGAAGTCTAATGCACAGTCCTTCAGCTTCTCTGTGACCATCCTCTGTTAGAAAAAAACCTCATCTGTTTTGATTTGCACACAGTGTGGTTTTTGAGAGACTCACAAAATGGCTTAGGTTGGAAGAAACCTTAGAGATCATCTAATCCAATGTTCTCTGCCAGGGGCAGGGACATTTCTCAACTAGACTTGGCTGCTCAAGGCCTTATTCAGCCTGTCCTTGAACACTCTTAGAGAGGAGGCATCCACGAAAATAAGGTGATATGGAAATGGATGTACTAATGTACTTGTGAAAAATAGCCAAGACTGGCTCTTACCTTCTTTTTTTTTTTTCTTTTTTACCCCCTGAAATTTTGTTCTTTATCAACTCCCTGCTTTGAAATTACTACTGAGAAGATTTGGAAAGTAAAACCCAACAAAACAATACAAAGACTAAGGTTGGTGAATTACACAGGACTAAAGGAAATATGCAAACTTTGTAGCTGCCTGATAGAAAACCAGAAATTGTCATAGATATAAAATAAACAGGAAAGTTTGCTTCATTTTCCTGCAGCTTTTTACACTGCACTGATAGAAATGGTTTTATTTAATCAATTTAAAAAGAGCTGTCAAGGCAGTAAATGTAGTGCTAGAATTTGTCCCAAGAGAGCTGGCTTAAAATTAGATTATTTTTCTTACTAGTTTGTATCCCTTGTCTTCCTTGTCTTTTAGTTGGCAATCACATTATATTTTTAAGTTTTCATCTGCAATTGGATGTTTAATTACTTTTAAAAATAGTAAGAACAGGTAACAGATTGACATCAGGAATTGATAAGCAAACAAATTAAGTCAGAAGATTTTATTGATTTGAGACTGTCATCGTGAAACTTGGTACCAGTATGAGTAAACTGTGCAGCTGGGTTGAGGGTTGGGCTGGATCATCTTTGAAGTCTTTCCAACCAAATATATTCTGTGATTAAAAGAAGAGGGAAAAAAAAAGTTTCAAATTAGTAGCAAGGACATAAACTTTATTTAAATATCTTCAGCTTTCAGGTATTTTGTCATTTTACATGGCTGTGACTGTCCACTCAAATCACAGAATCACAGAAATATGCAGCTTGGCAAAACCCCTCTCAGGATCACTAAGCCCAACTTAGAACTTTACAAGATTCACCTTAAACCATAGCCCTAAGCACCACATCCAAACCACCCTTAAACTCGTACAGGGTGGGTGACTCCACCACCTCCCTGGGCAGCTCATTCCAGTCCCTGACCACTCTCTCCACGAAAAACCTTTTCCTAATGTCCAATCTAAACCTCCCCAGCCTCAGCTTGAGGCCATTCCCCCTTGTTCTCTCTCATATTACCTGTGAGCAGAGCCCTGTAGCAGCCTCTCCACAATGTTCCTTCAGGTAGCTGTAGACAGCAATGAGGCCTCCCCTCAGCCTCTTCTTTTTTCAAACTAACCATCCCCAGCCTTGGTTCTTGACAGAATGATTCATCTGGAAAACATTTGTAGACAATATGCTGATAATGGATATGAAATGCTGTGGCTTCACACAGGACCTTAGAACTATTGTTTCTTTTGCATATGACACAGCATTTGTCCTGCAAATAGGTGACTTGGAGAAGCAGCTTCGTGACAAGCAACTTGTCCTGGCTTTGAACCGTGAGTTGCCCAGAACCAAAGGGCAGAAAGGTAGTTTACCCTTTCCCAGAGGAGTGAAATAAAAACATTCCACACTGGTTTGGAAGATTAAATGGAAATACTATTTACAAATATTTGAAGAAATACAAAAGGCACAAATTCATCTTCAGTCTCACAATATCATTAGGCCAAAACCTTCCAACAACCTCAACCTGCAGCCATACCCTCCAGCTTGAGGTACTTGAACATGTCCAGAGAAGGGCAATGAGGCTGGTGAGAGACCTTGAGCACAAACCCTAGGAAGAGAGGCTGAGGGAGCTGGGATTGTTTAGCCTGGAGAAGAGGAGGCTCAGGGGAGACCTTCTTGTGTCCAACTACCTGAAGGGTGGTTGTAGCCAGGAGGAGGTTGCTTTCTTCTCTCAGGCAAACAACACCAGAACAAGAGGACACAGTCTCAAACTGTGCCAGGGAAAGTTTATGCTGGAGGAGAGGAGAAAGTTCTTGAGTGAGAGAGTCATTGACTACTGGAATGGGCTGCCCAGGGAGGTGGTGGAGTCAGCATCCCTGGAGGTGTTCAAGCCTGGTTTGGACGTGGCACTTGGTGCCATGGTCTGGTCTTGAGGGCTGTGGGAACGGCTTGGACTTGATGATCTTTGAGGTCTCTTCCAACCTTGGTGGTACTGTGATACTGTGCTTTGCCCCATACCAGGCCTGAATGATGCAGTAACAAATTAGCCTGGCTGATCTCCTCCACAAACCAAGAGGTAAAGGTGGGAAACAGTGAGATGGAGAAGATCCCAGAAATGTCTATTTATATAGGGGAGATGCAGGAACGATGGAGTAACAAAAGCTTATGTTTTTCTGGTGTCCACCTCCTTGCACCTATCTGGTCCTTGGAGGACTGTGCTTGATGGTTAAGACATCCCACTTCTTAAACCCATGACACAACTTCAGTTTTTCCTGTTTCTTCAGGAAAAATGATACAAGATTTGGTTACATATACCAAGAAAGCAGTTCTTGGTGAAACAGATTCAGCTATCCCCAATGTGTAAAGCTACGCTGTTTAACATTAATGATTAATGATTTAGGTCAATAATGCCTGTTTGCATAAGGCAATGTATTGCTTTTCATGCTGTCCTCCTGATTAAATACTGTCTAGTCACTGTGCTCCAGAACTGTGCCATATTCATGGAATCACAGAAGCATTCAGCTTAGAAAAGCCCCTCAGGATCACCAGGTCTAACCCTACCCGACGAGGTTCACCCTAAACCATACTGTGTGCAGTTCTGAAGCCCTCAGCAGAGGAAGGACATGGAAGTGTTGGACTGGGTCCAGAGGAGGCCACGAGGATGATCAGAAGGCTGCAGCAGCTCTCCTATGAGGACAGGCTGAGAGAGTTTGGGCTCTGCAGCCTGGAGAAGAGAAGGCTTCGAGGGGACCTGGCAGTAGCTTTCCAGTATCTGAAGGGGACCTACAGGAAGGCTGGGGAGGGACTATTGACAAGGTCTTGTAATGACAGGACAAGGGGCAATGGGTTTGAACTGGCGGAGGGGAGATAGCACTTCAGATGTCTTCCAACTCATGCTTCATCTTGTTGTTCAACATTGAATTGTTCATAACACATAGCTCAAAATTCACCCACAGACCCAGTAGACCTTCTCTGTGGTGTGGGGAATATTTTTATGAGATGCTGGGAACTGTCTTAGTTTGGCTGATGTGATCTGTGCATCGCTTGTGTGGTGGGATCTTAGTTACACGGAGTCAGTAGTCTACTTCATCTCACCTCTGGTGAGGCCAAAGCTCAAGTATTGTGTTCAGTTTTGGGCACCTAATTGCAAGAGGGATGTGGAGGTGCTGGAGTGAGTGCAGAGGAGGGCAATGAAACTGAGGAAGAGCCTGGAGAATAAATCTTATGAGGAGTGACTGAAGGAGCTGGGGATGGTTAGCTTGAAAAAGGAGGCTGAGGGAAAACCTCATCACTGTCTACAGCTACCTGAAAGGACATTGTGAAGAGGTCAGTGCTGGTCTCTTCTTGCAGGTAAATAGTGATAGAGCAAGAGGGAATGGCCTCAAGCTGTGGCTGGGTAGGTTTAGTCTAGATACTAGGAAACATTTTTCCCAGCAAGAGTGGTCAGGCACTGGAATGGGTTTCTCAGGGAGCTGATGCAGTCGCCAACCCTGGAGGTATTTAAAAGTCATTTGGATGTGGTGCTTGGGGCTGTGGTTTAGGGTGCACCTTGCATCAGTAGGGATGTGTGTTGGGCTTGGTGATCCTTAGGGGCTTTGCCAAGCTGAATGTTTCTGTGATTGTGTGATCTATACGTAGCAATGAAAGTCAAAGAGGCAGGATATTGACTTTTAGGGTGGGATTTTCATGCCAGCTGTCTTTCACCAGTATAAAACACAACTGTAGAAGAAAGGGGCACTGGTTAGAGGAAAGCAGGATTCTCTGGGCTGAGAGTCAGATAAACTTGGCTCTCTTGCTGCTCTTTCATTTGCAGTTCTTTCACTGCTGCTGTTTATTCTGGACCTTTGGTATGTCAGAGTGCTATTTTATTTTAAAGTAGTGCCAAATTTAATTACAAAGGCAGGTTAAAAAAACCCCAGAAAATTACAGTATTACACATGCTTACACATAAAGCAAAAGCATTTCATTTAGTAAGGTGACAAATACATACATTTTAAATTTCAGACCTTTCAATATAATATGTGGACATATTAATGCCTTCCTCATTTTTTTCTTTTTCTTTCCTTCCTACCATAGTATTAACAAAGTTTTGTCCCACTGCTATTTCTTCTTCTTGCCACTTGGGGATTTCTCAAAATTAAGGAATAAAAAGCAAAATTGCAGCATGAAGCAAAAAAAAAAAAAAAAATTAAAAAAAAAAAGAAAACAAAACTATAAAAAACCAAAAGAAAGTGGAGAACTGGGGAAGGAGGAAAGGGGCTAGAGAGAGTGGGAGCTATTTTTTTTCCCTCCTGTTGTGCTGTATAAAAAGAGAGTGTTTTTGAAATTTTCAGTCCTACAGAGAAATACAAAACTTTAATGAAGCTTTATTTTGAAGGCAGACCATTTTCAAATCAAATTTGTCTCAGCTTTAACTCTATCAGCTTTTACTTTTACCTGTTGAATAGCAGAAAGCTTTAAAGGCTGCTGGTTTGCTCCAGTTCACAGGAGGTACAAGCATATGACTGCAACCATTTTCAGGTAGTCTTTTTAACATCTTTTAAATTGGTGTCCTACAGGACTCGAAGAGGGCAATGAGAATGATCAGAGGGCAGGAGCAGCTGTCCTATGAGGACAGGCTGAGAGAGTTGGGGTTCTTCAACCTGGAGAAGAGAAGGCTTCCAGGAGACCTGATAGTAACCTTCCAGTATCTGAAGGGGGCTACAGGAAGGCTGGGGAAAGACTATTGACAAGGTCTTGCAATGACAGGAAAAGGGGTAATGGGTTTGAACTGGCAGAGGGGAAGATTTGGACTGGATGTCAGGAGGAAGTTCTTTGCAGTGAGGGTGGTGAGGCACTGGCACAGGTTGCCCAGGGAGGTTGTGGCTGCTCCCTCTGTAGAGATGTCCAAGGCCAGGTTGGGCAAGGCCTTAAGTTGACCTGTACTAGTGGGAGGTGTCCCTGCCTATGGCAGGGGGTTGGAACTAGATGATCCTTGAGGTCACTTCCAACCTTACCATTCTATGATTCTATGACTGTGGATGTAGTTGGAGTACATGATTAAGTGGTTTGTTGGAATCAAGACAGAACACTTAGCACCTTGCAGAATCTGCTTCTTAGGCTGAATATACATAATACCCAGTCATGGGGTAATGTCTCTTCTAAGAAAAGAGAAATTTTCCTATTCCAAGGCCATTGGACAAGCCTTGCTTTTGTTCTTTAAATGTAACCTCTTTCTAAACCCACCTCTCCTTGAACTCCCATCCCAAATGTAAAAATCCTGCAACACATATCCTCTCCACGCACAGGTGAATGTTTTCCTCTCTCCAGCTGCGTAGGAACCAAATGTCAGTTCAACAATGTTAACTACTTTTTTTTTCCTTTTCTTTTCTAATTGATATTCCAAAATAGCTTTTCCAAAGGACTCTTTGTTAAAAGTGAGTAGCTGGGAAAAAAAAAAAATTAAAAAGAAACGCATGCCTTTTCTATTATGATCATCTTTTCACAGTGGATCTTAGCATACGTGTTTCTTTCCTGGGATGCTGATAGTTTGCTTAGGTGTTTAGAATGTGATAATGCTGCTTTGCATTTACAAGAACCAATAAAGGGATCCAGGAATAGATAAACATGACAGAGGATTTCCATTGCCTTTGCCAGCTATTCAGAAAGTGAGGGAATTAAACAATGCTTACAGTATGCTGTAACAATAAAGTCCTGGACAAGTGGACTTCAGCGCTGCTCGTTCCGTTGTTAAATTTGGGCAGGAAAAGTTCGTGTAATTTTGGCACTCTCATCAGGTGGGATCCTGGGATTAATTATTATTCAGTAACCAAATTTTGGGGGCTTTGTGATAGCACTGCTGTGAGAGGACAAGCTATTACATTGTCATTTTAATGGCTGAGAGGTTTTGTTTGGATGAATCCATTACATAGTTTTGCTCATCCTTTGCCAATTAGGTAGAGTCTGTTTTCAGCAAAAGCTGCTTGTGTTCGTTACCCTGAGGCAAAGACCTCCTCATCTGAGAAGGTGCAACTGCAAATAGTTATTTTGTGCTTACATGACTGCATGATAAAGTTAGCTGGCACGAAGCATGAAGGCAATAAATCGAAAACTTTTGTATTTGAAAACATTTTGCTTTTGTTAACCTTTCCTAGTTACAACAACTGCCACGTTTCAGAGGTACCAGAGAATTTCACTTCCTCCAACCCTTCTGTAACAACTGAGCTACATATTTTTTTTCTGATGTCCAGGGGAAAACATGGTGAGCTCTCTGCCTGCAGCTATTTAACAAAAAACAGGCAACACCCGAGCTGGGGTACCTTTATTTTCATTGTAGAAACATTTACAGTGTGAGTAGTGCTAGTACAGTCTACCAGAACCCAGCCTTTCCTCCAGACTGCAAATCTGATACTCTGCTATATTTGAACCTGGATTAGGACAAACCCAAATAAGTCCCTATGTAGTTTGCTGCTTCAAGGAACATAGGTCTCTTTTCTTTGACTGTCTGGAGCAGCTATACTGGTAATCTCAGGTTTGCTATTGCCAGCCTGTATCAACTTCTGTTACTGTTGTGCAATCCTGACTATGGCAAATTTTCACTGTTTTAACTGTAAAGGAGAAATGTTGCACTGGTAGAGAAGTATTAGGGGATCTTAAAGGAAGGTGATGCTGGAAGGAGCAGGTATGTAAAGCATTGCTACAACTTGGGGAAGGACTACTGACAAGGTGTTGCAATGACAGGACAAGGGGCAATGGGTTTGAACTGGCAGAGGGGAGATTTAGACTGGATGTCAGGAGGAAGTTCTTTACAGTGAGGGTGGTTAGACACTGGAACAGGTTGCCCAGGGAGGTTGTGACTGCTCCCTCCCTGGAGGTGTTCAAGGCCATGTTGGAGGAGACCTTGAGTGAGCTGTACTAGTGGGAGGTGTCCCTGCCTATGGCAGGGGGTTGGAACTAGATGATCCTTGAGGTCCCTTCCAACCTTACCATTCTATAATTCTATGTATAGGGAAGACTTTCTGAATTCATTCCAAGGATTTCCTGAGTCCTTGCAAAAAGTATCCAGCTTGATCCTAGATTGCTTTGCTGTCTTTCCCAGTAAGCTTGTCCTATTTGAAGAGGTAGCACTATTTCAGTGTAGCAGTTGCTGCTTCTGTCTTTGAGATGGCTGCACATGACATCTTTTCAGTTTCTTGTTCCCTGATACATGTCCCCTTCCTGATGGGTAGTCCTGAGTTTTCCCCCATTCATCTTCTACTGCTTGCAATTTACATTAGAGAAGTAAGACTGATTTTTTTTTTTTTTCCATACCATCGTGTTAGCTTTCACACTTGTTTCCAATTCAAAAAGAAAAATGACCTGTATTGTTTTCTGGTAGTTCATTTATCTTTCTCTAAGATCCTGTCTTCTCTGAATAATTATTTTAAAATAATAGTGGGTATTGTCACATTTTTCAACCCCTAGGTGTAAGCTGGCCCTCACTAACTTTTGTAGCCAAGTGGTGCAACTCTTCATAGCTTTTGCATCTTTTCGCCTGAGTTTTGAGCACTTTGCAATTGATGATGTTGGCTGCAGTGTGGTGTTGGGTTTTTGTTTTTTGTTTTTTTTGTGATTCTGACTCTGAAATCTGTAAAGTCTTTTTACTTAGTTTGGGAGGACTGCAGATGTTTAATAATGTCTGTAATGGCAGAGGACCATCCCTTTTCCAGAAACCAGCTTATTTTGCATGACAAGTTCCATGTGCCTTGTCAAGGGTTAGCTCTGGGTCATTTAATAGTGTCTACTGGAGTGTTTTGATCCTGGTTGTGATGCCTGGTCTGTTACCAGAGCCAGTTGTTATGTGCTTGTCTCTGCAGGCTTACACTGGCAGCACACAGTTCTGTCTTACTGCCTTCTTACTGTACTCTGTTGAAAAATGAATGCGTTTTACATTTTATTGTTTTTTTGCATGGAGTGCATTTCTCCTCAGGTTCCTATGCTGCCAATGCGCCATCAGCTTCCTCTGACTGAATGAGCTGAAACCTTCCCAAATCTCAAGTGCTTTAATAGATACAGCTTTGGACAGTCTTCTGTGATGTTCTTCTCAGATGAGGCCACTGACAGGCAGCTGTTGATGAGAAAAAAAAATAAGTTAACATGAATAAACTATTCATTTATGACTGAATTTGGGCTAAAGAACCAATATACATCTCAGCCCTGCAGTCAACAAAGCCATGGAAAGTGTGTGCTGGTTTGAGGCTAATTGGAATATTTTAATGGATAAAATTATATTATAGGCTGTGAAAAGAAAGCAGTGGTGATGTCTGCTTCACTCATAGGCTTGCTAAGAAGTTTAAGAATAAGAGTACAAAAATGATAAGACACTTGGGCTTGCAGACACTCTGGGGCTGTCTAGCTTCTCATCTTCTCCTCTCTGCCAAGTAACCTCACTAACCTCTTTCCTTCTAACCCTCCTGACCGATCCTCCAAACTCACCTTGTGCGTAAGGTATAGAGATAGAGGGAAGGTGGAAGGGTGGTTGGGAGCCCCTCCTGGGGTCTCTGATTTCTGGGAGGGGGATTGTGTTTCTGTATTACCTTTAACTTGTATATCTCTGTAGCTATTCCTGCCTATAGTGTATATCTCTGCTTGTACATTGTGCTGAGCTGTAAATAGAGCTTCAGTCCTTAACTTCCAGCAGTCTGAGTCTAGTCTGGGGGATTTTACAAAGTGTGGGGGGCAGAGAACTCCCAAACCATCACAAAGTGATTTTGTATTTTCAGTCTTCAATAGGACTGCATTAAAAATGAGGTACTTGTTCATGATGCCTTTGACTGGTGGTAGCCAGTAAAGGGAGATAGTCGTGTGCTAGCATCCTAATGGTGGTTTCCAGGTATTTTATATTAACTAAATTGAACTAACACATCTTAAAATGAAATCTGTTTTGCTCGCCAAGACAGGAGTATGAAAGCAGCTAATTCACTGCATAGCTGGAAAGTAGCAGAATGTCAAAAGCAGCTCCTGCAAATGCATTGGCAGCCAGTGAGTGTTGCTTTTGCAGATACTCTTACATGTGTGGTTAAACTGCAAGGGCAGGTAGATATTTGTCGGGAAATTAAACTGCCATGAGGTGGTAGAGACAAGGCTGGCCTTATTCACAGGTATTGAGCTCTGATCAGTAAAATTTCTCTCACTTCTTGGACTTTCTCAGCTGGAGTAATTTATCTACAGCTGCAATGCAAAAAGACTTGCTTTACTAGAATGGAATTGATTTTGTCTGCACTAAAAGATTCCCATATCAAAATTAATTCATTTTAGCCTGGGATTAAAGCTGGGCCATGTTGATAGTGCTCACTGCTGAGAGAGTTTCATCTCTGTCAACATCTCTGTCATTTCTCCAAAGCATGCTAATGCTGGAGCTCAGTAGAAAGTTTGGAGTGGGATGCTGCAGCACGAAGACCTTGGGAGAACTGGGACTGTCCCAACTGCTTGGTGACAATTTATTGGCTTGAGTTTTGGTGGGACTAGGGAAATGAATGAATCAGCAGCAGGGTGTTGTTCGAATGCTGGACACAGCTCAATTTTGCACCTAGACAAACCCCAGCCTCCTTGTATTTTATCTTCCCATAGCACTTGCTGTTGGTGTTGCACATATTTAACCTATTGTGCATCCTATGTGCTGTGCTCAAGTCTCTGGCCTCCGGTACTTATTGAGGGGAAGAACTAGAGGAGGAGGTGGAGAGTGAGCAGGTAATCAGAGTTCTCTGGGCTCTTCCATGGTTGCCTGTAGCTGAAGATGGTTGGCTCAGTGCACATGTTTCTTTCCATTTGGTTATATATATACATATATAACATATATGTATATATTTTTATATATATATATATATGTATATGTATATATAACATATATATATATATGTTTAAGAACAATGAGATAACTGTTGGCGTTTGGACTCCATGATCTCGGAGGTCTTTTCCAACCGATTGTATGATTCTATGGTTCTTTAACTGGCCTAAGTATCCTACTGTGTGTAGTTGAGAAGGAAATAGGTTTGTCCCATTACCTCAACTGTAAATGCAAAATGAAATGCATTTTGACACCTTATCTCTGATTGTTTCATGAAGGCAGATTTCTTACTCTCGTGCTGTGAACGTTTAAAAATGCCTTGTCATAAAAGCATATTCCTTCCGGTGTTTGGGTTTGTTTCTTTTAAAACTTCATTTCTCTGCCTGGCAAGGACTGATCTGAGCAGGGGGGAGGAGGACAGGCTACAAGAGTTGGGGATCTTCAGCCTGGAGAAGAGAAGGCTTCCAGGAGACCTTATAGTGGTCTTCTGCTATCTGAAGGGGGCTACAGGAAGGCTGGGGCAGGATTATTGGCAAGGTCTTGCAATGACAGGACAAGGGGAGATTGAGACTGGATGTTAGCAGGAAGTTCTTTGCAGTGAGGGTGGTGAGGCACTGGCACAGGTTGTCCAGGGAGGTTGTGGCTGCTCCCTCCCTGGAGGTGTTTAAGACCAGGTTGGATGAGGCCTTGAGTGAGCTGTACTAGTGGGAGGTGTCCCTGCCTATGGCAGGGGGTTGGAACTAGCTGATCCTTGAGGTCCCTTCCAACATTACCATTCTATGATTCTATGACTTGAGAATGATTTCCTAAAAAGCTAAAGGAACTCAGAAAAGGAGGAAGCGGAAAGTGGGCTGCAATATCTGCCAGCTGGCCGGAGTGCAGCCCCAGTGAGACAGCCCATGCTGCCAGTCCCCAGGAATGTGCTGGCAGCCAGTATCTCACCCAGCCCACCCGTTCCTCGGCAGGGGAAGGCAAGCAAAGCAGCTCTTTCCTTACTGGGATTTGCCATGTGATATATTGGACTATTTTAGATATATTACGTTAATATTTCTGCCTTTCAATTGGGAACGGCTGTGGTTAAAGTATCCTGGATCCTGTGGTCGAATAGTTGGTGTTGGCAATTTCTGTGGTCGCATATTTGGTAGCTAATGCTTTTTATGAATTCCAGATTTTCCTCCTCTGGGATAATTGTGTCTCTGGAGCTAATGCTGGAAGGCTGTTGCTTGGTCATGTTTGTTGCTTTCTCCTGGAAGATGACAGCTCTTTCTTAACTTGTACCACAGACGCTCTGGTGGGAAAACAGCAGAACATCCCTGTAACTACATCTAGTACAGCTGTCTGTACAAGCGAGCACGTATTTTCTCCAGAATATGTTGTTCTATGCTGTACTGTCAGTGTAGTGATTGAGTTTAAAGCTTGTGCTGAAAGGACTCCCAGTGAGGGGTACTGGTTTACTTAGGAGGTGGAGTCACTCATCTTTTCTGAATGGGAAGAACTAGTTCTGAAACCTGCTGTTCTAATTCAGTGGGGCTGGGCTGATTAAGCCAAGCTGAAGATCACATCCAGCAAATTTGTCATCATTCAAGGGTGAAATGGCAGTGGCTGACTACCAAACAGGACAAATAAAATTAGCTGCTATCAAAACCATTCAGTGCCGTTCTGCTCTGTATTTGGGAAAGTCTTGAATGTGCTACTTCTCACCAACACCACAGTGCAGATGTCTACTTGATACCAGCACAGAAGCTGGTGAAGTTACATAGATACTACCCAGCCTTTTTTGAGGGCAGCTCACAGGCAAGATGCCAAGAAGTCATTGATACAGGAATATATGTTACAAATTTAGGAACACAAAGAACTCCGCAGAAAGTAAAAAAAAAAAACCCCAAACCCCCAGAATTTACCAATCTGACTGACATCATCATTTGGGTGAGCATAGCTTGGTTAAACACACATAGAAACTCAGGGATAGACTGACAAGAAATGTGAGGTGAGCTTAGAAAAAAAACCAACAAAACCAACTAAGGGAGAAATAGGAGAGTAACTGATGCCAATGAGCTCAAGGAAACTAAATCTTCTTAAAGAAGTCTAGTTTTTGTCAGAGTGAACATTTTGCTGGCAATGTTATCCCAGTATATTTAAATGTTGGTAAAGTTTTGAGCTTAGCAATGTGCCCAATTTTGTTTAGTCAGTAGCTAGTGTACAATAAATACTGGAGCTTTTGAGTAGATTTAAAGTGTGCTTGATCATCTTGATGAAGATGCTCAGAGGGCTGCAGCAGCTCTCTTATGAGGACAGCCTACAAGAGTTGGGGATCTTCAGCCTGGAGAAGAGAAGGCTTCCAGGAGACCTTAGAGTAGCCTTCTGCTATCTGAAGAGGGCTACAGGAAGGCTGGGGAGGGACTATTGGCAAGGTCTTGCAATGACGGGACAAGGGGAGAGGGGAGATTGAAACTGGACGTTAGCAGGAAGTTCTTTGCAGTGAGGGTGGTGAGGCACTGGCACAGGTTGTCCATGGAGGTTGTGGCTGTTCCCTTCCTGGAGGTGTTTAAGGCCAGGTTGGATGAGGCCTCGAGTGAGCTGTACTAGTGGGAGGTGTCCCTGCCTATGGCAGGGGGTTGGAACTAGATGATCCTTGAGGTCCCTTCCAACCTTACCATTCTATGAGTAATATTCATATGCACATATATGTGTGACCAGGAGTACTCACTTTGTTTTTGTTTGTACTCCTACTGTAGTGGAAAAAAATAAAATCAAAGGATACCTCTTGAAAGTTTTAACAACGATGTGCAAAAGATGCTTTGGAACTAGATGATCCTTGAGGTCCCTTCCAACCTTATCATTCTATGATTCTATGATTTGCCAGTGCCTATTTGCTGTTGGAAATCTGAGTACATAGCCACGAAGGCCAGCTGCTTTCTCCTTATGGCATTAGCAAAAAGACAAAACCAAAATAATTTCCCTTTAAAACAGTATTTCTGGGATAAATTCCCCAGAATTTTCCAACTGCTTTGCCATTTCTTTGCATAAAATGCATAACCCCTCTTCCTTGGTGAGGTGGCAAAGCATCCAAATACAATGTCTGACTGTTATGAGATCTATTTCTGCCTCTCCTTTTCTTCCTTGTCCTGAAACGCATCTTTCTGCCTACTTATCACTAAAGGATATTGTTCAGAAGGGGTTTGAATCTGGATTATAAGTGAATTATAATGAGACCAATATAAAATTATTAAATATTGTATTAAATATAAAGAAAATTTCCCTAAACTTATTTACAATTGACACACAGAGAGATTCTGTTATGCTGTTGGTAAAACTATCTGTGCAGAATGTGTGTATATATACATATATATATATATATATATAACATTTAAATGATTTAGGTTACAGAAAATTCTAACAACTGGAGAGTCTTGCAACACAAACTGCTGCTTAAAGGGTAAACATAAACTTTCACAAACTTCAGAAAAGAGAGTTTGTTTACTCACTGGTCAGAGTCTCAATATTAAGAATAAAAAATATATATGTAGAAGGCAAAATACAGCCCCTGCCATGTGGTGGCCTTCCGTGTGGTGATGGTGCAGTGGAGTTTCGCTGCTTGCCTTGCTCCAATGGAGCAGATTGTCTTGAGAAGGTGCACGGATGTGAGGCGAGTGCATGGGAGTGGTCAGCGAGCTGGGCAAAGCAGGATCCAGGTTTACAGGCTGGAGCAGTCTGATTGGGTGCTGTGTATAGCAAAGGGGTCTGCCCTTGGGCTGGCAGGGTCCAGTGTAGCAGCTTGTTGCTAGGTTGTGACCTAGACTCAGCCAGAGTCACACACACACACAGAGCATCACACAGTATCACCAGGGTTGGAAGAGACCTCAAAGATCATCAAGTCCAAGCGGTTACCACAGCCCTCAAGATCAGACCATGGCACCAAGTGCCACGTCCAAACCTGCCTTGAACACCTCCAGGGACGCTGACTCCACCACCTCCCTGGGCAGCCCATTCCAGCAGTCAATGACTCTGTCAGTCAAGAACTTCCTCCTTACCTCCAGCCTAAACTTCCCCTGGCACAGCTTGAGACTGTGTCCTCTTGTTCTGTCACTGGTTGCCTGAGAGAAGAAGGTAACCTCCCCCTGGCTACAACCACCCTTCAGGTAGCTGTAGACAGCAATATGGTCCACTCTGAGCCTCCTCTTCTCCAGGCTAACCAATCCCAGCTCCCTCAGCCTCTCTCCATAGGGCTGTGCTCGAGGCCTCTCCCCAGCCTTGTTGCCCTTCTCTGGACACGCGCAAGCACCTCAATGTCCTTCTTAAATTGAGGTGCCCAGAACTGGACACAGTACTCAAGGTGTGGCCTGACCAGTGCAGAGTACAGGGGGAGAATGACCTCCCTGCTCCTGTTGGCCACACTATTCCTGATGCAGTCAAACGGACTCGGGCTGTATCCCAGTGTGGGGCAAACCATTGCAGTCCCTTGGCTCAGTGCGGAAGGCAGGCAGGGTCAGGTATGCTGTTTGTGGGGGAGGCAAGTCCCCAGCTACACAAATGTGCTGTTTTGAGGCTAATTGGTATATTTTAATGGAGAAAATTATATTACAGGCTGAGAAAGGAAAACAATAGTGATGTCTACTTCACTCATAGGCTTGCTGAGATGTATAAGAAAAGAATACAAAAGAAAGATAAGACACTCGGGCTCAGGCACTCTTGAGCTGTGTAGCTTCTTGCCTTCTCATCTCTGCTGAGTAACTCAACTAACCACTTTTCCTTCTAACTCCCCTGGCCGATACTCCAAGCTCACCTTGCATGTAAAGCAAACCCTGGGGTAGGGTATAGGAGTGGGGAGAAGGTGGAAGGGTGGTTGGGAGCCCCTCCTGGGGTCTCTGATTTCTGGGAGGGGAGTTGTGTTTCTGTATTCCCTTTAACTTGTATATTTCTGTAACTATTCCTGTCTATAGTGTATATCTCTGCTTGTACATTGTGCTGAGCTGTAAATAGAGCTTCAGTCCTTAACTTCCAGCTGGCTGAGCCTAGTCTGGGTCATTTTACAAAGTCTAGGGGGCAGGGAACTCCCAAACCGTCACATCATTATGCAAAGCAATGCGAACAGGTAGTGGACAAAACAAAGGTAGCAGCAGCAAACAAATTGGCTAGGATTTTATGCATTTTAATGGGTGTCTTTGACCAATAGCAACAGATTAAAGCACCCCTGGAAGCAATCCTAAGTTATTTCACCAAAAAAGGGAGATGCACATGCCTACAGTCGTGACCTGTGCTTACCAAAAGCAAAGCAGGGTGCAAAACAAGGCCAAGTGTGGTGTTTCTGTGGCAGAGAGGTGCCAAGGCTTCTGCTCTCCTGCTTCTTACACCCAGGAAGCAGGAGAAAAGGCGGAGTGGGGGAGGCGGGCGAGGGTGAGGCAAGATAGGTATTCAGTTAGGTGTTTAGGACATGTTTCAGATGTATATTCTAGGTATAATTTGGACCTTCCACCACAAATATGCAGTTTCTCTGTTTCATGAAATCACACTGAGGCTGCAGTGAGAAAGTGGAAGATGATGATTCATGCCTGTTCTCTTCCTTCCTCCTGAAAGGCGTAGGGAAAGAAAGGAACAAAAATTCTCCTTTGCCTGTGTGAGACTGGTTTGTGTGTGAATATCTTGAGTATGCCACATAACCATGAAAAACACGGCATTAAAGGGTCTTTACCCTTTTTGGTTGCAGAAATTCACACTTCAAAATCATTAACCCTAGTGGCACGAGTGAACAATTCCACTGTGACTTAACAGCAGTGTGCAGAATTAAGGAAGACTGCAAAAGCTGCAAGACTGGCAGTGAACTTGAAGAATTTGCCATACTGAGTGCCACTGGATCACTAAAAGAGAAAACCCTTGAGGCATCAGCCCTTCTATCATGTTGTTAGAGTCCTTTTCATGTTCCTGTTGTGCAACTGGAACTTGGCCTCCCATTTACTGTTAGGGAAACCTGCCCCTCAGTTGCCTTGATCTTTGAGGTTGTCACTCCTTCAAGTGCTGTGGTTTTGGTGAGCGAAGGCAGAGAGTGAAATTCCAGTTATTTGGAGTTGAATTTGAAGATGCAGAATAATAATAATGAAGGGCAAGAGTGCATTTTCCACAGCAATACTGAAATTACAGGATTATTGCTTTCAATCCCACTACATCTCTGGGCAGACAGGTCCAATCCATGAAGGAACTTTCTGTTTTGGCATGAAGTTTGATCTGGATTGAATTGTTATACGGGACATAAAAGAGATAGACGAGAAGGAATTGTGATGGCCTGACTAAGGAAAAAGGTAGAAAGAAAATCAGTGAGAGTACATTTTTATAAGCAAGATAGAGCTGTAACAAGTGAGTGAGAAAAACACAATAAGAGGTTTGGAAAATACATTTTGTGGAAAGGAAGATTTCTGGTTTAAAATACTTTTTATATTACATTATGTATCTGGCAGAAGGTCTGATTTTTCTAGCTTTAATGAGAATGCAAGCCAATGGCCAGAGTCTCTGTAAACCAAGAACTGATCCTTTCATGCTTTCCTCCACTGTTCTTGTTCATTTTTTCCCCTTGAAATTCCAACGTGTTGTTTTTTTATGATATTAATGTTCTGAGTCTTGGATTGATGGTAACGAGGGTCACTTGCCTTTCTGTATCTCCCAGATGCTAGTTGATGCTTTTGTAATGTTTTTTATCCTTGTAATACCTTCCAGACATTAAGTAATTAATCTTAACATCACCCTGTCAAGGAGGTGAAATAATTCAGTGATATTATTTACAGATGAGAAATCAAAGGAGGGGAAGTGAAGCAAATGGATCAGGGAGACAGTACAATATATACATTGTCTATATACAGTATATAGACTGCTGTTATATGAACGTCTGCCTGGCAATCAGGTAACTGAATTATTTCTCACATTCAAAAGCTGTTCTGATTATTTGCTACTAAATGTCATTTGTCTTTCCTGGTTTTTAATTTTTGCTTGGTTTAAAAGAATCAGGAATGGGCTTATGACTAATGTGGGGGTAACTTTTTATTAAAGACAACTTTGCTCACTAGAAGGGTTGCTGGCATTCTTCCAGGCCTTTGGAGACCATTTTAGGATTCTCTTACAATGTAAAGGCTTTCTTAATTATTACACTGTTCATTTTGCCATCCAGTACACCACATTAAGTTTAACATTCCCCTCATCTGTCTCTTGGGGAAATACAATAACGGTTATGAGAGCGATATCTACTGAACCATATTTTAAGTAATCTTTATGCACTTTAAGTAACTTTCCAAAAAGGAGGTTTAACAAGTGAAAAGAAGGTATTGTCAGAGGAATAATCTTTATTAAAGGCAGTATGGTTTGCTAGTCAGGAAATAAAGTATATTCTTTAATATATCACAGAAGTAAGAAGGCATCTACAGGGAACTTCAGTCACCAAAAAAAAAAAAAAAAAACCAAAAAGAAAAAAAAAAAAAGAAAGAAAAAAAGTATAATTCTTTATATTGAAAAGTGAAATACCATCCTTGCTTTCAGTTGGCCCAGTTCTTAAGTGAAATGTGTTTTCTAGTGATTCAAAGGACTTAAAAAACTGCTCTTTTATGTTGTTCTGATTAGTTAACTGGCAGACCTACCAGCAAGCAGGTATATAATATCTCTTTATCCTTAAGACTCAGGCTCTACAGCAAGCATACAAAGCTACAGGAGACAAACAGCAGGGCACCATAACTTGCCCCAAAATCTATATGCCTTAGTATAGAAGGACTTTATGCAGAAATTATTCTTCTGTTTGCCTTTTGTCCTCTACATGAAGCGACCTCTTGTCTCTTCCTTTATTTAACAATCCCAAACCAATGTAGCATAAGAGAGAAAAACATTTTCCCAAAGCAGGTAGAACAATAAGAAAGCAGTAGATGGTGATCATAAAGATCTGGGTAACACCACTCCCTTCTCAAGAGATAAGTCCATTATTCAAGTACATTGCTCATCATCCCCATTCCATTGCCTTAATGAATCAGCTTTTCCTGACAGTGAGCAAGGAGAGGCTCTAATTTAAATTATCTTTTAGCTATTATCTTTTTTTTTTTTTTCCATTTTACTTGATCATTACATCAGAACAAGCATTTTACTTTTGTTTTGTATTGTCCCGGTGGACCGTGGCACAAAGGAAAATGAAGTCGAATGAGAAATAAACAACATAAATTTATATACCAACATATCACACTATATATTTCAACAAATATATGGGAGTTTGGGGAATTTCCTTCACCCTGAGCAGCTGTAAGTATAAAGCAGCAATGATGCAACATTCATTAGTAAAACTTAGAAAGCTCTCTTATGGACAGAGCTGACATCTGCAAGAGACGCCCATGTCATGCACATTTTGCTGTGCTTTGCATTTTCCATACATGTTTGCTGTATGCTGACAATATGTCACTGGCTAGGTATGAATACACCTTGCTTCCAAAGTCCTTCTCCTAAGAAGACGACACATAAATGTATATTACAAACAGTCAAACAAAACATAGCAACGTACGGCGTAGATACCTCAGCAAAGGAAATCCATTACATTACGTATCTCCTCTGGAGAACTCAGCTTAAAAGTAACTTGGGAAACAACAAATTATTGGCCAGGACTTTCAACAGCAATGTGAAAGACTTTCTCATTGTCTTGTTTACTGTGTCTGCAGCAAGAAACAGCAGTGGGCCTTCTTTAAGGACCCAGTGTTTTAAACAATATTCAATGTAGTGTATAAAGTTAACCGGAGCAATTTGCAATGGGCCACAACTCATCTGGCCAGTTCACGCTGCAGATAAATATCTCTAAAATCCAGACCAACATCATATGTGCCAAGGGGTGGTGAGATAGCCAAAAGTCAAGAAGAAAATTAGGAAAGGACAGAATGTTCCTCAGCCTGGCTAACCTAGATAACATCTTCCAGACATTAGCATGAAATTAAACAGAGAGAAGGGCTGAACGACTTCCAGTGTGTAGATATTGCCCTGGCGAAATGTGACAGGTGACCTACCACATGAAAAATGCACTTAACTGTAAAAACTAGAAAGTGAAGCTGAAAATGAGTAAAATAAAAGCTGTTCTTGGATATGCAGTAAAAGGCATGCTGACATAATAAATGGGAGGAGAAGGAACAGAAAAACGCCCAACCCGTCCAAAAGCTGCACCATTAAAAAAAGAAAAACAAACCCCTAAACATTCATGTGATCAATAACATTCAAACCAATTTATTAGAAATCATCTGCTGCTGTGCCTGAAGCAAAAATGGTTTTGCCATTGATTGCCAAGCTGACTGCCTTGGAGAGAACGTTTTGAGAATTATTTTCTTACCTTCCAGTCCTTCAGCTTCACCAATGCCCAAACTTCCAACCAGAGTGAATTAAGCACTGTGGTGTTATAATGCATTCTGTGCAGAAAGAGAGTATGAGATGATGAAGGAGGCAGTTGAATGATGTCTGAGAAGGATGCTGTCACTATCTGAGCAGCACAAACTTTGCCTTTTTTTTTTTTTCAAATAGGAATGAAAAAGAAATTAACTTTAATGGGGTGATAAGGAGAAATGTTAATCCAAGCAGCAGCAGCTGTAGGTGTGGTTTAAAATTTGCATTTACTCTTTAATAAAGGACATGCACTGTATTTATGGCTCTCAGTGAGGTTTGTATCCAAAAGGGATGCATTAGATGATTTTAAATTAGTTGGACTTTTTTCCCCCTTCTCCTGTAGCAGTGCCAGAAGGAGAGGTAATAAAGGCTGCTTCCCAGCCTTTGGGCACTGCACAGAGGTGGGATACACACTCATGCAGTCAGACTTCAGTCGTTTAATTGAGGGCCTGAGATATGAGGCTATGGAGGGAGATGAGCTCTTCACATCAGCATCAAACTCTGCTTTCTAATGAACACACTGGACAACGTGAATGTCCTTCACAATACTGATTCAGAACTCAATTAATAATAAACTATGCCAAGAAGTCTTAGTCCCTTTCTTCTTTTGCATCATGCCAACACAAATAAAAAGAAGTGAAGCCTATTTGAGTTATCATTATAGATGACACTCCCTATAAAAGCATAAAAAGAGCAGTTGTATATTGTAACCTTCTGCTCCATCTAGAAGTAAAACAGAGGGTGGTTTAAGGCAAACAAAAGAAAGAGAGAAAACACAGAAATTTAGGAATCCAAAGCCGAATTTTCAGCTCTTGCATACAGTCATAGCACTCAGTGACATGTTACAGAACGGCACATACTGGAATGCAGCTGCGTATGAGCTGTGCAATATGGAACTGCCCGGCAGATTAGCTGCTACAGGCAATTATGCTCGCACTCCTCATCCGAAATCTGCTCCAACTCCAACTGAATGGCACTGTAAACCAGGAGAGCATTGACCTTTGTTCTGTTTTCCCTTGCAAGTTTACAGTTGTCAGACATCAGAACTTATGTAGCTCTTTTCATTACTCTCTTGTGGTGTTTTCACTGCTACCAATAAAGTTTATTATAGTAGCCATCCAAAAATGCAGCATTATTACCATTCTGTGCACCAATACAGTATCACAGTATCACCAAGGCTGGAAGAGACTTCAAAGCTCATCAAGTCCAACCCATTACCACAGCCCTCAAGACCAGACCATGGCACCAAGTGCCACGTCCAAACCTGCCTTGAACACCTCCAGGGACGCTGACTCCACCGCCTCCCTGGGCAGCCCATTCCAGCAGTCAATGACTCTCTCAGGCAACAACTTTCTCCTCACCTCCAGCCTAAACTTCCCTTGGTGCAGCTTGAGACTGTGTCCTCTTGTTCTGGTGCTGGTTGCCTGACAGAAGAAAGTAACCTCCTCCTGGCCACAACCACCCTTCAGGTAGTTGGAGACATAAGGTCTCCCCTGAGCCTCCTCTTCTCTACAGAACCAGAGAGGAATCTCCTCTTCCTCTCAAAGAAGGTAACAGACAAAACAAGTGTGAAAATACTTTTTTTTTTTTTTTTTTTTTTTTTTTTGGGTAGTGTCTGTAATATCTTTCAGTAAGTTTAAGCATGGTGCATAGTATTTAGACTGCACATACAATACAATATACCACAGCTAGGCCTGACCTAGTTTTACTGCCTGCCCCTTACCCGTACATTTCTAACTATGCTTAAATAGGAAAGAACAGAAATTAAAGAGTGAAAATAAGAATAAATAAACACTAATAGAACAGGGCAGAAAAAGAAAACAGAGGATGAACAAACCCAGTTCATCTGAGGACAAGCTGGATTTATATTTACTGCTAATTCTGAAGTAGGCACACAACTTTGAGATACAGGTCAGTCCACGTGATCATTTCACTTATAAAATCCAAATTTGAAGATCTCCTTTGTAATGCATCTCATGAAGTGGTTAAGGAAACTTCATGTCAGAAAGAAAAAAACAAAAAAAAGTCCAGCCCAGACATTGCAAAGACAGCACAAACTGTAAGCTCAGTTTATCCTTAGAAACCTACACAACCCTAGGAAATTGTGGGGGGTTTCATTTCGAGAAACTCAATTCAGAATTGTTCTGTTCTCTTTCTGTTCTACTGATATAACACATAACACCCATCTTCAAGAACGGTAAAAAGAATGACCCTGGAAACTACAGAGCAGTCAGCCTCACCTCTGCACCTGGCAAGATCATGGAGCAGATCCTGCTGAAAGTCCTGCTAAGGCAAATGGAAAACAAAGCAGAGGTGATTGGTGGGAACCAGCATGGCTTCACCAAGGGCAGATCTTGCCTGACAAATTTAGTGGCTTTCTATGATGAAGTCACAACGACAGTGGACAAGGGAAGGGCAACTGATGTCATCTACCTGGACCTGAGTAAGGCATTTGACTCTGTCCCACATGACATCCTGGTCACCAAACTGGAAAAGCATGGACTTGATGGATGGACCACTGCTGGATAAGGAATTGGCTGGATGGTCGAACCCAGAGATCAACGGCACAATGTCCACCTGGAGACCAGTGAAAAGTGGTGTCCCTCAGGGGTCAGTGCTGGGACCAGTGCTGTTTAACATCTTTGTCAGTGACATGGACAGAGGAATGGAGTGCACCCTCAGCAAGTTTGCAGATGACACCAAGCTGTGTGGCACAGTCGACTTGCTAGAGGGCAGGGATGCCATCCAGAGGGACCTGGACAGGCTGGAGAGGTGGGCCCAGGCCAACCTCATGAAATTCAATAAGGCCAAGTGTAAGGTCCTGCACCTGGGTAGGCACAATCCCAAGCACAAATACAGGCTGGGTGGTGAATGGCTGGAGAGCAGCCCTGAGGAAAAGGACCTTGGAGTCTGGGTTGATGAAAAGCTCAACATGAGCCTGCAGTGTGCACATGCAGCCCAGACAGCCAACCGAGTCCTAGGCTGCATCAAGAGAAGCGTGGCCAGCAGGGCAAGGGAGGGGATTCTGCCCCTTTACTCTGCTCTCGTCAGACCCCACCTGGAGTACTGTGTGCAGTTCTGGAACCCTCAGCACAGGAAGGACATGGAAGTGTTGGAGCGGGTCCAGAGGAGGGCCACAAAGATGATCAGAGGGCTGGAGCAGCTCTCCTATGAGGACAGGCTGAGAGAGTTGGGGATCTGCAGCCTGGAGAAGAGAAGGCTTCGAGGGGACCTGATAGTAGCCTTCCAGTATCTGAAGGGGGCCTACAGGAAGGCTGGGGAAGGATTATTTACAAGGTCCTGCAATGACAGGGCAAGGGGCAATGGGCTTAAACTGGCAGAGGGGAGATTTAGACTGGATGTTAGGAGGAAGTTCTTTACAGTAAGGGTGGTGAGGCACTGGCACAGGTTGCCCAGGGAGGTTGTGGCTGCTCCCTCCCTGGATGTGTTCAAGGCCAGATTGGATGAGGCCTTGAGTGAGCTGTACTAGTGGGAGGTGTCCCTGCCTATGGCAGGGGGTTGCAACTAGATGATCCTTGAGGTCCCTTCCAACCTTACCATTCTATGATTCTATGATTCTATATCTCCAAGTAAATTCTTTTGCCTTGATACCACCTCCTAAGAAAATCAAAAAGGAAATAAAAATCATACAAGAAAAACTAGTGTTGGAAGCTGTCTGTTTCCTCAGACATGATACAAATATCTGACTTATTCTCTTGATTTATTGCCTTAAGGAAAATGGATTGATTATTCTTCTACTCAGAAGACTATAACATTAATCCTGTTGACTTGAATCAGAGAAAATTCAGGCTCTCTGTGAGTTCCAACTCCATTTACTTTTCTTGTAGTAATCTGTTTCAGGGACATGTAAAAGGCAAAGTGTCAGACATCCAAGCTCCTCCACATGTTTTTAATTTGGCACAAAATGGTGCATTTCACCAAGAGAAAATTTGACTCCTACCTGTATGAATTTAATACCCTTTCTTCATTGCACTAAAATCCAAGTCAGCAATTCTAACCACTGTTAAATGTGCTGGAAGAGAGATAGAGGGACTCTTGTGGAGTGAAGTAATCACATAAAACATTTGGTGCTCCCTGCCACTTCTAAAGCTAGAATCCCTTTGGAAGAAGTCCTAAGGAAGCCCAAATCCTGAGGTTTGTTTAAACTGGAGGCTGTTCTCAATCATCCTTTAGTTTTTGTAGATCAATCTCTCAGGTTTTAGAGATGCTCAAAATACAGAAACTCTCTAATACTTAAGAAATGCTTTTGTTGCAAAGAAATTAAGAAGAAAAGCAACCCAGATCATAGAATCATAGAACGGTAAGGATGGAAGGGACCTCAAGAATCATCTAATTCCAAACCCCTGCCATAGGCAGGGACACCTCCCACTAGTACAGCTCACTCAAGGCCTCATCCAATCTGGCTTTGAACACCTCCAGGGAGGGAGCAGCAGCAACCTCCCTGAGCAATCTGTGCCAGTGTCTCACCACCCTCACTGCAAACAACTTCCTCCTAACATCCAGTCTAAATCTCCCCTCTACCAGTTCAAACCCATTGCCCCTTGTCCTGTCATTGCAGCACCTTGTAAATAATCCCTCCCCAGCCTTCCTGTAGGCCCCCTTCAGATACTGGAAGGCTACTATCAGGTCCCCTTGAAACCTTCTCTTCTCCAGGCTGAAGAGCCCCAACTCTCTCAGCCTGTCCTCACAGTAGAGCTGCTCCAGCCCTCTGAGCATCTTTGTGGGCCTCCTCTGGACCCACTCCAGGTGGGGTCTGACAAGAGCGGAGTAAAGGGGCAGAATCCCCTCCCTTGCCCTGCTGCCCACACTGCTCTTGATGCAGCCCAGCACTCGGTTGCTGTCTGGGCTGCATGAGTACACTGCAGGCTCATGTTGAGCTTTTCATCAACCCAGACTCCAAGGTCCT
>VWZE01008004.1:78952-92295 GCA_013396675.1 Eubucco bourcierii
GGAGGCCACGAGGATGCTCAGAGGGCTGCAGCAGCTCTGCTGTGAGGACAGGCTGAGAGAGTTGGGGCTCTGCAGCCTGGAGAAGAGAAGGCTTCGAGGGGACCTGATAGTAGCCTTCCAGTATCTGAAGGGGGCCTACAGGAAGGCTGGGGAGGGACTATTGACAAGGTCTTGCAATGCCAGGACAAGGGGAATGGGTTTGAACTGGCAGAGGGGAGATTGAGACTGGATGTTAGGAGGAAGTTGTTTGGCGTGAGGGTGGTGAGACACTGGCACAGGTTGCCCAGGGAGGTTGTGGCTGCTCCGTCCCTGGAGGTGTTCAAGGCCAGGTTGGTCGAGGCCTTGAGTGATCTGTACTAGTGGGAGGTGTCCCTGCCTATGGCAAGGGGTTGGAACTAGATGATCTTCGAGGTCCCTTCCAACCTTACCATTCTATGATTCTAAGTATTCATCTCAAATTTAATGACAAAGTATCTTCTGTAGAAAGAGAAAACTAAATCTCTACACAGAAATTACTCACTTCAAAAATCACAGAAACTATCCCAACTGTTTTGTGCAATGAGGCGGGAAGGGGCTTTCAGGAGTCCCCTGCAGCATATCATGTAAAAATAATGGTGGGAGCCACTGCCTGTAAGACATCCCTAGTGCAAAAATCAATCATCTGCAAAGCACACGCTTAGATGTTCTCTGGGTTTATTACTCTGAGTTTGGCTGGAAGGTTGATAAAGATGCTGGAAACTGCAAAGGCAAATCTCTTTTTTATTAAAAGTTTTGGCAGCGGACTGGGTGCGTGCTTTACAATAAGGGAAGGGTGGGGGGAAGCAAAGTGCTGAAAAACCTTCAGTCCCAGCGCAGAGTTCCAGCACATCTGCTGAAGCAGCGAGCGCTGTGATTTCGGAGAGGCTTGTGGTTAACCTCCTGGCACGGCCTGAATGATTCCCCAGGTCCATCCTTCATTAAACCACCCATTCTCTGAAATGTGTCGATGAAGCAGACACATGGCCCAGCTACTAATCAGCAAGCCCGGGGGCCAGCCCCAAGATGCTGCCTTTTGGGCCAGAACGAAATAGAGCTGTTGGTCCCCTGTAATTTTAAGCTGTTTATATTGTGTCCTGCCTAGAGGTATGAACAACTATCATGATCTAATTTAAACAGCCTGTATGTACACATATTAATATTGGATGCCGTGCAACATGCCTTGGAAGTGCAAACAGTTTTCAGGCCCTCGCAACTGCAGTTGCAAATATAAATCAGATACAAGGACTTAAATGCATTGTTTAAAATGTTCTACAATGTGAAGGGTAAAGACAGCTCACAGTAAAATTTGCAAAACTAAAGGCTTAATAATATCTCCTAGGCACAATGTTCAACATTGTGAAGGGTGAAGACAGCTCACAGCAAAATTTGCAAAACTAAAGGCTTAATAATATCTTCTAGGCAAAATGTTCTACATTGTGAAGGGTAAATCATAGAATGGCAGGGGCTGGAAGGGACCTCAAAAGATCATCTGGTCCAGATCACCTAGAGCAGATCACACTGGAATGCATCCAGAGGGTTCTTGAATAACTCCAGAGAGGGAGACTGCACAAACTCCCTGGGCAGCCGGTTCCAATGCTTTTTCACCCTCACAGGGAAAAAAATCCTTCTCAGGTTCGTGTACAACCTCCTATGCCTCAAAGACAGCTCATAGTAAAATTTGCAAAACTACAGACTTAATAATATCTCCTAGGCACAGTCTTCTACATTGGGAAGGGTAAAGACAGCTCACAGTAAAAGCTGCAGAACTAAAGGCTTAATAATATCTTCTAAGCACAATGTTCTACGTTGTGAAGGGTAAATCATAGAATGTCAGGGGCTGGAAGGGACCTTAAAAGATCATCTGGTCCAGCCCCCATGCCAGAGCAGGATCACCTAGAGCAGATCACACTGGAATGCACCCAGAGGGTTCTTGAATATCTCCAGAGAGGGAGACTGCACAACCTCCCTGGGCAGCCTGTTCCAATGCTCTGTCACCCTCACAGAGAAAAAAATTCCTCCTCAGGTTCGTATAGAACCTCCTATGCCTCAAAGACAGCTCACAGTAAAAGTTGCAAAACTAAAGGCTTAATAATATCTTCTAGGGACCTCTCAAGAAGTTCTTAGAAGAAAACCTTAGGGCAGTAATTGTTGGAAGGCTGAAGTATTTAGATAGATAGGCTTTTCTGCCTCCTGTGTGGTTCATCCCTCCTGTGGTTTATCCCTTCTGTGTGGTTCACTCATGACATTAGTGACTCTAAGTAATAGCTATTATATGACACTTCAAATGGCAGAAAAAAACCCAGAGAGAGAGAAAACATCACTGGAATTCTGTTGAAAATATATTAAACAAGAGTGGTATGTGATATTGGGTTATCATTTAAATTAGGATTTACATCAGAGTTGGGTAGTAGGTTTCTGCTGCTTTTAGCGTATTCACGTTGAGAGGTCTGATTTGCTGGAGCACTGTGTTGGTAATTGCAACAGGTTTTAAAAGAAGCTGGGCCTGAACAAATAACAGAATTGTTATTAAACACTCACCTCTGTCAGAAATCAGAATACAGAACTAATTAGGCACCTAGACAAACATTCTGGGCACTAGAGTTTTCATGTCTCCTGTCCCACAGGAGATAACATCATCACTGTGGTGATGAGGGAGCTGGAAAACCTCACAAGGAAAGTGCTAAAACTGTACTCAGGCTTGAATGGGATAAGTAAGGCATGTGAATTACAAGGAATAAAAATGAAGCATGCATTTGGTTAGCAGCATATTCAGTGACACAGAATACCCTTGTGAGCATATTTGGAAACTGACCTAACACTTTAAAATCAAATGGGGTAACCCTATCACCAGTGGGTTGGCTGCAGGCTCCAGGCAATGACTGCATCCAGACCTATTTCAGCTATGGTTTAACCATTTTGTGAATTCAGCCAAGTGCTCTTTTCTCTTCTCGTGTGTGGTAATTTTATTCTTGAATAAAGCAGTGCTCTGTTGCTGCTGATTTGAGGAAAAGAATTACTATTGTCTGAAGGTGGACCTTCTCACAGTGATGCTAAACCAGAAGATTGGCAATGGATAAAGGCGTTTTAAAAGAAAAAAAAGCACAAAGACAAAATAGCTACCTGTGGCAGCAGTTTCTAGTTTGACAAGGGAAGGGATGATGCACCTGGGTAGGCATAATCCTAAGAACAAATACAGGCTGGGTGAGGAATGGCTGGAGAGCAGCCCTGAGGAAAAGGACCTTGGAGTCTGGGTTGATGAAAAGCTCAGCATGAGCCTGCAGTGTGCACATGCAGCCCAAACAGCAACCAAGTGCTGGGCTGCATCAAGAGCAGTGTGGCCAGCAGGGCGAGGGAGGGGATTCTGCCACTTTACTCTGCTCTTGTCAGACCCCATCTGGAGTACTGTGTGCAGTTCTGGAGCCCTCAGCACAGGAAGGACATGGAAGTGTTGGAGTGGGTCCAGAGGAAGCCACGAGCATGATCAGAGGGCTGCAGCAGCTCTGCTGTGAGGACAGGCTGAGAGAGTTGGGGCTCTTCAGCCTGGAGAAGAGAAGGCTTTCAGCAGACCTTACAGTAGCCTTCCAGGATCTGAAGTGGGCTACAGGAAGGCTGTGGAGGGACTATTGACAAGGTCTTGCAATGCCAGGACAAGGGGCAATAGGTTTGAACTGGCAGAGGGAAGATTTAGACTGGATGTCAGGAGGAAGTTGTTTGCAGTGAGGGTGGTGAGACACTGGCACAGGTTGCCCAGGGAGGTTGTGGCTGCTCCCTCCCTGGAGGTGTTCAAGGCCAGGTTGGACGAGGCTTTGAGTGAGCTGTACTAGTGGGAGTTGTCCCTGCCTATGGCAGGGTGTTGGAACTGGATGATCCTTGAGGTCCCTTCCAACCTTACCATTCTATGATTCTATGACTTTTAAAATGCATTAAGGCACTTGGTCAGTGTCCTTACAGAAGGGCGTTTTGATGGCAGGGGAGGGGGAGCTGAACACATTTGCAGAACTTACAAATTTATACTTTGTGCAACAAATGGGTGAGATGAAATGCAAAAGTAGAATGGCCTCTAAAAAAAAAATTATGTGCCTACTTCATGGTTTTTAACCAGAGCAACAGAAGCTTCATTCATCTCATAAGCCAACTAAGAAATATCTCTGGTTTTTTGGCAAGACCAAAAAACTATTACTTGCTGAGTGTGGATTGATGGCTAATGTTTGGCTTTTTTTTCTCTTTTGTTTTGCTGTTTGTTAATTTTTTTGGTTTGTTTTTTTTTTAAAGAAGAATTATGATTTTTTGCCTTTTATTCCCCCTTAAATAAAACCTCCCAAAGCCAGAAGAAAAGCCTTTCATTGTTGTGCACAAAGAATGTGTGACAACAGAAGATGCTACTAGGAGCTGGCAAAATTTAAATCTGAAACCAGTTTATTACAAAAGGAAGTTGCAAGCAACCTTAAATTACATCTAAGTAACAATTCAGTCTATCTGTCATTAGCAAGTGAGTGTTACTCCTACAGTGCAGCTTGGCCAAGCTGTCATTTGAACTCTCCTCCAGCCTTTATGCCTTCTTCCCAGGCTTTTTATGAACAAGTGAGCCTAAATTACTGTAATATAACTAATGGGCTTGGTTTCCTCACTTTTTCCAGTGCTCAGCCTAATGCATTATAAATGGAGTGAAGAAATGTTTCAAAGGGACTAAACTTAACACCATGCTGAATCTCAGGGCTCTCCAGCTTTTTTATAATTGTACATCCACAAAAATAACCCCCCTCAACATACATATATATCATTGCTCACACATAAAATTGGCTTGCATGCATCATTGCCCATTGTCATGGATTTAAATGCCCCCTGGTATCACTTCTCCTCTCCTCTCAGCCAATAAATGCAGTGTATTTCCCAGTCTCTGCCAGTCCTGAATTGCCTCCCTGCTCTGTCTCAAGTTTCAAATTGCCAAGAAGAAGCTGTTTCTTCTACCAGCTTCACAAATACTAATCCTCACTAATCAAATCTCCTCTTCACTTGCTTTACATTTATTACACAAGTCACTAGGGTAAAAGAGAGGCTAGGCAGGGAAAAATGGAGTGGTGGTGGCTTTTAAATAAATCAGTAACAAAATCAAGATGTGCTCCTAAATGAACCAAAATGTCATTATTATTGTAACCCTGACCCTTCCTTTCCCTGCTCCTTCCTGCACCCCACACATATGCACATACACTTTTCCTTGAATCCAGTCTGAAATAAGATCTTGTGCTCCTGAAGTCCAAGCCATTTCTTTTACATGATTTGTGAAATGCTCAGTGCAAGTATCAGAGAAGTAGAGATCAAGTCTAACAGACATTCAAATACCTGGATAAAATTAGCCTCATTCCAAGCAGGCAAGTATGCTCCTCAGATAATATCCTTCAGTGGCTATGGCCAAGAGTTTTTTCTTGCCTTGTATTTTGAGATGATGTTTCAAATAGGGGCAGAAGTAGAGGAAACAACCTGATGAAGTGTGAAGAAAATTGTAGTATTGCCTCTGCTCGTGACATATGCATTTTATAATGTATATAGTAATATATGATAACATTTAATTTATGATCTACAATATGCTAAAACTGCCAGCTTTCATAAGCCACATAAGACATGAAGAAAGTCTTCCTCATTTAACTGCTCTGAGACATGTCAAAAACATCCATTCAGTTTTAAGACAAGAAAGAGATTGTATCAGGAATGAAACATGTCATGGCTGGGAGTCGTTTTACACACACAAACCAAAAAGAAAAGAAAAGTTAAAAATGCAATAGATGTGTAAATAATTAATGAATCAAATTAAAACATAATAATATAAAGAAAATTATAATAGCAATGATAAGCAATGACAGGACAAGGGGCAGTGGGTTTAAACTGGCAGAGGGAAGATTTAGACTGGATGTTTGAGGCCTTGAATAACCTGTACTGAACTGGCAGAGGGAAGATTTAGACTGGATGTTTGAGGCCTTGAATAACCTGTACTGAACTGGCAGAGGGAAGATTTAGACTGGATGTTTGAGGCCTTGAATAACCTGTACTGAACTGGCAGAGGGAAGATTTAGACTGGATGTTTGAGGCCTTGAATAACCTGTACTGAACTGGCAGAGGGAAGATTTAGACTGGATGTTTGAGGCCTTGAATAACCTGTACTGAACTGGCAGAGGGAAGATTTAGACTGGATGTTTGAGGCCTTGAATAACCTGTACTGAACTGGCAGAGGGAAGATTTAGACTGGATGTTTGAGGCCTTGAATAACCTGTACTGAACTGGCAGAGGGAAGATTTAGACTGGATGTTTGAGGCCTTGAATAACCTGTACTGAACTGGCAGAGGGAAGATTTAGACTGGATGTTTGAGGCCTTGAATAACCTGTACTGAACTGGCAGAGGGAAGATTTAGACTGGATGTTTGAGGCCTTGAATAACCTGTACTGAACTGGCAGAGGGAAGATTTAGACTGGATGTTTGAGGCCTTGAATAACCTGTACTAGTGGGAGGTGTCCCTGCCTATGGCAGGGGGTTGGAACTAGATGATCTTTGAGATCCCTTCCAACCTTACCATTCTATGATTCTATTTTGCTACTCAGAACTGAGTGAAGAGGCAGACAGGAATCCCTCACCAGGAATAAATAAACTGTGTATGTAAACCAGACACTAAATCATACAGTAACTCTGGGGAAAAAAAAATTCAGCACACAAGGTTTGTCAGTGGGGCTATTTAGTTTGAGCTGAGTTTGAGTTTGGTCTGTGTTGCTGTACCTGTATCTGGTCTTCTAAGAAATAGTGAAGGTCCCCCTAAAACCCACTGTGCTGATACAGCTTTCTTTCCTTCCATTTCCTTCAGTATGAATCTTTAATCAGTTACTTTTTTCCCCCCTCCATATGTTGTAATAGAGGGAATTCAGCTTCATAGATTTTCTTTGGTAAAATCTTCTTAAACAAAAGCATTCAAACACATTTTGCTTTAGAACATAATGTCTTTCTAAGCTGAAGTTTTTCAGTGTTAGCGTGGCATTGCTGAGCTTCCTTCAGCAGAACCAAAGTGACTGGGATGAGGGAGGGAAGGAGCATGGATAGGAAACTCTGGCCACAAAAGAATGCTCTGGAATTGTCATCTTGGTAGCTTTACATTGCATTCAGTAACCCAGAGACCTCACTCAGCAAAAATGGTGCTAAGAGGAAAAGAGAAAAGTGAATGTAGGAAGGAACATGTGACATAAGATTTTCCACTCATACATAAACAGATATTTTGGGCACAAACTTTAACACTGTTCTAGTGGGAGCTTCTTCAGAGAGATCTTGTACCTACCCACCACAGCTCACCAAAGCCTGAGCCAATAACCTGCCCTTTTCTGCAGCCCCTATCACTGCCATGTATGCACAGACTATGAAACTGTGACAAACAGTTTCCAATCTGCTTATTTGCATATTATTTGCCATTATTTTTCCCACTTGCTAATCAGATACACCAAAGGAAAAGATACCTGTGGAGGGCTGAAACTCACTCAGAGCCAAAGGGCATCTTCAGGTGAAGGATGCTTCTGGAGGGCAAGATGAGGCAATAGCAGAGTGGCAGTCATTGGGGCACATCTGCAAAGATCAGGAAGCTGAAATTCAGGCCTTGGAGAAGAGAGAAGTTCAAGCTTTTTTCCTATAATTTTGGAAGAGACTGATTAGAGTTCATTGTGATTTAGACAGCCATGAAAAGTTGCTGGGATGAAAGCAAGAAGAGAACAATCCTCCTGAAAGGAGAAGATCTGTTTGGAGTCTTCTTTTTAATCTCCATCTTGCCCTACCCTGTAGACTCAAAGGTTTCCATTCTGAAGTTTGTTGTTCTTCTTCTGTAGGATGAGGCAATTCCATGTCCAGCTAGTAGATTTGTCTCTAGAAAATGGCACAAGGTCCTTCACACACCCTTCTACACAGTGACCTTAAGAGCAGCTGAGGAACCAAGGCAGTGCATAGATATTGAGGCTAATTACATCAGACATTGTAAGGCAAAGAGTGTTGAGCAGCTTGACACTGGCAACAAATTCAGTAACTGCAAATGATCCCAAATAGTTACCATTATGTTCAGCAGCCAAAATACAGACACCAAACCAATCCTTGGTGTTATATGATTCATATCAACGGGCAAGGGGTTTAAACTGGCAGAGGGGAGATTTAGACTAGATGTTAGGAGGAAGTTCTTTCCAATGAGGGTGGTGAGGCACTGGAACAGGTTGGCCAGGGAGGTTGTGGCTGCTCCCTCCCTGGAGGTGTTCAAGGCCAGGTTGGATGAGGACTTGAGTGACCTGTACTAATGGGAGGTGTCCCTGCCTATGGCAGGAGGTTGGAACTGGATGATCCTTGAGGTCCCTTCCTACCTTACCATTCTATGATTCTATATTTTGACCCAAACCAGAAATGCAGACAAATAATCTGCTTTGAATAAGTAAATAGCAAAAGGCCAGCAATACAGAGGATGACATCTCATTAATTTAAAATCAAACCACAGACTACCTTTACCTCAAGTTCCATCTTTCAGACTCATCTTTTACCACAAGGACCCACACAAATATTTCCAAACAGTTTGCCAAGATGCAAAACATCTAACAGTGTATTCTAAGTTAGGTCTAACCCATGCACATTCTGTCCATTTCTTAAGAAAAAAAAAAAAAGAAACAAAACCAAACCACAAAATATGTTTCTCACTTACATGTGCATTAGAATGTGCTTCATTTCAGTGCTGACATGAAATACTCTTTTGTGGTGGGGACCCAAGACACATGTCACAAGGAGAGCTGTGCTTCAACAGCCTAATGCAAGTTAAGTGCAAATGCAGGTGGCTACAACAAATGTACATTCATGTTCCATAGCTCACTCAACTAGCAACATTGGGCAGTACACTGCAAAAGCTGGGTAGTATCAGCACTGATATCATCACATGAAAACACAGAGACAGTCAAAATGTGCTTATTGTCCACAATGCAGCAGAAGATTTCAGGGATCCAATGTCCTGGCACAGACCTTTGGAGCAGGCAGAATCTGGAGAAATGGCAGTCTAAGGGAAACAGCTTCAACAGCTTTAAAGCACAGTGTGGTAAGAAGCTTTAGTAAACCCTAGAAATGAATAGCTTCCAAACACCCTGGCATTTCTAATGGCTTGCATTCAGTCACCCCAAATACATGCAGAAGCATTAAATTCCACCCAACAGTGTGGCTCATCATACTTCATTGCCTGAAATGCCAGCTTTAGAAGAGAACAATATTAGGTAACTCAGCAGAAGCCAAAGCCTCTTTAAAACAAAACCAAACAAACAAAAACCAAAAAGGAAGAGGGAGACAATTGCAGTATAAATTTTTGTTTTTTAACTAAACACTTTCTAATACGTTTTTAATAATCAATACTACCCATGTATCCTTTCAGCTGCTTGCCTCTTCTGCAGTGTTGCTGAGCTCTCCTTACAACATCATTCTATTTACATACTTCTCTCACTGTGAGGTTGTCACTTTGGTGCTCCCTCACATTCTTACAAGTTTATGAGGCATTTTTAATATCTAGGAAGCTGCTATGGAGCACCATAGTGAGAGGTGATAGACAAACTAAAGGTGCAGTTTGGTTACTAAGCTGAAATGGCCTTGGATGGAATTTTAAGTCTTCTGCAGATGTAGATTAAATAGAGGGAAGAAAAAAGCCAAGGAAACATCCACTTAAAGGAGTTTCCAAACACAGTACAGGTACCACAGGTTATGCATATAAATTAGCTGCAAACAAAAAGAACATCTTTGAAAGGGAAAGAAGATTTACACCAGTCCAGCTTGCTTATTTCCATGCTTCTGTGGCATGGCAGCAAACATGGCAGAGGCTGGAGCAATTCCCAGACCAGGTCATGTTTCCAAGCCATTAGAGCGACACAACTGTTGGCCAATGCTGGGTTCAGAGAGGTGTTAAATATTACAAAGCTCTGTCTGGAACAGGAAAGGTCTTTCCCATTGAACTGATAGGAAACAGAGAAAGCATTAATAAAGGACCCTCTTTGCACCGACAACCAGTAGCCTTAGGCCAATGCTGGCATGCAGTTAAACAGGCTTGGCAGAATGTACTCTGCTCATGAGGGTTTAACAGCAGTGTCTGCCTGAAGTGACTTGAAAAACTTCAGTGGTTTGTATTTGAAGATTGCAAATTCAGCCCAGACAGCAACTGAGTCCTGGGCTGCATCAAGAGCAGTGTGGCCATCAGGGCAAGGGAGGGGATTCTACCCCTTTACTCTGCTCTTGTCAGACCCCACCTGGAGTCCTGTGTGCAGTTCTGGAACTCTCAGCACAGGAAGGACATGGAAGTGTTGGAGTGGGTCCAGAGGAGGCCACCAAGATGATCAGAGGGCTGCAGCAGCTCTGCTATGAGGACAGACTGAGAGAGTTGGGGCTCTGCAGCCTGGAGAAGAGAAGGCTTCCAGGAGACCTGATAGTAGCCTTCCAGGATCTGAAGGGGGCCTACAGGAAGGCTGGGGAGGGACTATTGACAAGGTCTTGCAATGACAGGACAAGGGGCAATGGGTTTGAACTGGCAGAGGGGAGATTTAGACTGGATGTTAGGAGGAAGTTGTTTGCAGTGAGGGTGGTGAGACACTGGCACAGGTTGCCCAGGGAGGTTGTGGCTGCTCCCTCCCTGGAGGTGGTCAAGGCCAGGTTGGAGGAGGCCTTGAGTGAGCTGTGCTAGTGGGAGGTGTCCCTGCCTATGGCAGGGGGTTGGAACTAGATGATCCTTGAAGTCCCTTCCAACCTTACCATTCTATGATAAGTAAGACAAACCAAAGCAATCTGAATTGAGTTGATAAATGCCATAAGCATTCTGCTGCAGACTCCTAAAATAATCTTTAGGCACCCCAACAGGACTCAGTTTTTATGGGTACCGCACACCTTGCATTGGTCATCCTGTGAGGTGTAGGCTCTCAGCTAAGGTTCTGTTCATGATTTTACCTACTGTGTTTTCCAAGATCAAAACCTCACCCATGCAGACCTCAATACTCTCTCCCTTGGTATGTCATAGGGAATGTGTTGTGTTTTCCTCTGAAACACCTTAGGTGCCAAACACAACCTCAACGGCAGTTTGAGGAAACTGTCTCAGAGGGGATGTTGAATGTGTGCAAACATCTGCTCTGTTTTTGTAAGGGCACCAGCCAGATCCCTGCTGATGCATCAAGTGCAGGAAAGTATTTGGCACCAGCCCCTAGGCCCAGAATTTATCCCCTTGTAGGCAGTGGAAAAGTATTCCATTTTTAGATATTCAATTATTTTGGCCCTACACATAAAATGAAGGATTCTGTCTTCTACAGAGACTAATGGTCTATCCACATTGCTGCTGCTTCTAGGTACAGCAAGGCCCAGAGACCTGGATTTTTCCTACTTACATTTTATCCCCTGTTTAAACTGAGCAGTATTTGCCTAGGAGAATGAATCCCAGGACTAGAGGAATCTGCATTTCAAGTGCAGATTTGATGGTTGCTCTGTAAATAAACCCAGCTTGCTCTCTGCTGTCTCCCACAGCTGCTGTGAGTTTCAGCTGCGGGAGTATTTTCAAGAGTCCATGCTGTAAATTAAGACTCCTCTCTCATTTTACATGTAAAAAGTTTTATCATTTGGGAACCAGAAGCAATGTACCTGACAAAAATTTCATTAAGTAATTTTATGCAACAGAGGCCTTACTGCTGAAGAGTAATTTCCAGTTGTTCAAGTAACACTTTCTGAAAGGCACAGTTTGTCTCAAGGAGAAACCCAGTGACAAGAGGCACTCAGAATCCTCATCTTTGTCTATGCTGTTAGATCTGAGATCTAATTGCTAGACTGTGCAGTGGCTTCCATAATGAGAAGTGGAATGTAAAGCTGAATTTTGTCTTCATATATATAGCAGAATATAGTCAGGGGAGGTGGGATGTACACATAAAAGATGAGTAGGAAGAAGCTTGTTTTAATTGATTATTGTTGGGGGAAGTCCTCCCAGAAATGTGTAAAACTGGGTGAAGGGAATACAGTAAAACAAACAAACAACAACAACAAAACCCCCAAACAAACAAAAAACCACCAAAAAACCCCGAACCAACACAAGATCAAAATCAGCAGAGAGTACCATGAGGAAAGTAATAAAGCCCTCCAAGCAGAAAAATAAAGTATGGCCTAACAGAATGAGTTTCCTAGAAAAGACAGTCATGAGCACAGTTGGGTCAAAGCAAAGGAAAGGCTGAGTGCTCAGACAGGTTTAAGAGCCTGAAAGACTGAAGAAGTGTGGCATGGACAGAGCTTGCTGCTCAATTCCAGTCTTAGCACTGACACTGGTATCTTTGGCAGCATTGTCAGTCATATTTCAGTCATACTTAGAGGCTCCAAGCATCCTGCAGACCTTCTGCACTCATCTGATCCATTTTAGAAAAATGTTTATACGTATATTTGTACTTCAAATCTTGAATCTAATTAGACTAAACATGTTTTAGTTAACTGACTTCCAGTAAAAACAAAATGTATATGTCTCAGTATGTTGAGGTTTTCCTTAAGTTCAAGAATCCTCTAGCATTTAGATATCTCCGTAATGAACTTCAATAGAAAATTAAAGGGCTACTACATAAGTGCTTGAAACAAATGTAAGCAGAGGGGAGACAATTTCTTTTCTTTTAAACAACACAGCAAAGTACGAGGCCTTCCAAACAATAAAAAGAATGTTTATGATCTCCCTTCTTTTTCCCATAACAATCTTGATGTTAAGTTAGAAAAACTTTAGCTCCTCACAGACAAATGTCAGTATCTCATGCTGCAGAGACACAGAAAGACAGCAGCACTGACTTGTGAGGGTCCTTCTGATAGGAAGGTTGAAAGAGTTGTAATGGATAGCACAGAGGATCAGGATCTGGAAATACACTGTGATGTAAATAGCAAAGTACCTAAGAAATAGGAAGCCTTGCTCACCACCTCTAAGTACATCTGAAGTGAGGAAGAGGATGTTTTCGCTCACACATGAAGAACTATTCCAGGAGACACAACTGATTTACTGGCAGATGAAAATAATATGGAGAGTGGAAGCATCTCCCCTCTTTCCAGCCATCACCTAGATTTACAGTCCTCAGAGTTGCCATTGCAGGATCTTAGCACCAGAAAAGCAGAAAGCTTCTGCTTGAAGAGGAAAACCTCTCCTTCATTTACCCACTACAGAGCAAAAGGAGGACATGCTCAAAATCTGACTTTCCCCCACCTGTAGCATTAAAAGAAAAATGAGTTAATTACAATTAACTAGGACATATGATAAGAAAACAGAAGGAATACATAGGGGCTTTAAAAAAAAAAAAAAAAA
>VWZE01008004.1:92338-112746 GCA_013396675.1 Eubucco bourcierii
GGAAGCACTGAAACAGATTGCCCAGAGAAATTTTCACACATAGAGATGAAGCTCTGACTGATGAGGACAGTACAAGTAACCTATTGATGGAGCATTTTAATGAGTAAATCTATGTATGTATGTATGGAAAAATGCAACCTTCCTTCAGAGTGGATATGGCCACTGAGTTGTACTGCTACTTACTTCATCTAGTACTTTCTCCCAGAGCTAGCAGGTAGATGTGACTCCTCTTCTGACCCCTAACTCTACAAGAATGTGTTTAAATGCCTGAGTTGCTTGTGAATTTCCCTGCTGGATTTTACAGAAATGTTGATGCTATTTGACAGTTTGAAATTTTAGTGGGATATCTGAAGAGAGAAACTCCCCTACTCACACAGAATCACACAGGAGATTCCTGTCATGGAAGGCTAATAGGTCCCCAACATGTCTTAGCTTGCCCGACCCTTCTGCTGATGGGGGAAGCAAGGGTGAGTGGAAAACAAAGGGTTGGGCCATTATGTCCCCTCCCAAAGTGATAAACAGATACCCACAGGTGCTTAGGTACTTGGTAGTGTCTTGCCCAAGAAAGGGTAAGCCCAGGTTTCACCTAATATGGGCATGTTTGTAAATGCCATTCTAATTGGTGAATCTTTGTGGCCAAAGGAGCAATCACACTTGGGCAAATCAGATACATGGAGCTAAGTTGCAAGCACCTGTGCTGCCTCTGCCTTGCTACTCTGCTCTGCCTTCTGCCTCACTGCTCTTGCTTTGAACAATGTGTTCTGCTCTGCCTCCTGCTTTGGCCTAGCTTAGCCCTGATGTTTTGGGCTTGAACTACCTGGAAACTTAAGTCCCTCAAGTTCATCAGGAGAAGGCATTAAGTGCCTCACAAGGTGGTAAAAAGTGCTGCTGACATTGTGCTCTCTGCACATCTGCAGGAGGTCCTGCCTGCACCTCTGCAAACCTCCATGCCAAGAGGAACCAGGATCAGGCCAGAGATTGTCTGCCTTTGTCCCAGCACCTTGCTAAAGGCTGGGAAGATCCAGAAGACTTTCAACAACTATCAAGATGCTGAGCAGCTCCAACACTGCTACAAAGGAGGCAGGGACTATGCCTGAATTTTACCCCACCACTGTAAGTAGAACAGACTTTCCTCAGGGCTGTGAACTGCCTTTTATTTTTAAGTGGGGCAAAGCCATTTTGTGGCTGGTTTTTCCCCCAATTTTCTGATTCTCCTAAATGAATGAATTTCCCATAAGCATCCTTGTGAAGACTTTTCTGACTGAATTAGAACCCAAATTTAACTAGTTGGGGTGGGGCTTTTTGGAAATTAAATAATTACATATTTTATCATTCCTGCCTCATTAATTATCCCAACTAAATCTGTTGCTTTGCCTAATGTACCTATTTTAAGGATTGTAACAAGCAGTAGCACCATCTCTAGAGCTTGCCTGGCTTGTAAACAGGCAGTGCCTGACAGCTTGCATGTGGCTGCTTCTGTGAACAACCTTCCTGGTGTACGGTTTGGGCTTTAGTGGGGCCTGTCAGGGCTAAGGACTTCGGATCTGTGCATGCTTCTCATACCATACCCCCTATGTAAAGAATATCAGAGAATTTAGTCAGTGGGGCAATGGAAATGAATGCTCCAATTTCATGCATAGTTTTTTTTTTTTTTTCCTCTGTTCCACTACAAAATGCTTGCCAGGCTTTTAATTTAAGAAACACTTGCATAGAGGTGAAGCAGGGAGTTTGCATTAGAAACTAATTTGTGTTTATGGAGTTAAGAAATTAATAGCTTTGAGAAGTTGCCTGGAACTTGCTACTGCCTGGGAGCCAGGCCTTGATAGAAGGATTGCAGCCACCTGGAGAGCATTCCAACCTCCTCAGCCTTTCTGTAAAAGGTGAAGGTGGGTGTGAGCAATCCTGTTGGATAAGGTTATTGATACCACTCGTGACTTTAGGTGCTTTGCTGGGTTGGGACTGATGCTGATGAGACCTGCAGCTCTCAAAATGCTCTGAGAAATAGCTGTATAAAAGGTTAGAGGGAGAAATTGCTGCCAGCACAGGGAGAGAGTGCTCCTCAGAAGGAATGTGTACACACAGATGTTTGGCTCTCACTGAAAGCTCACTTGATACAGTATTAAAATGTGGTGTTAATAAACTCAGATGAGAGTTGTAACTGGTGTGTTGGCCAACTGGTGGCCTAATATGCTCCTAATTAGCGAGGTCCATCATCACATAACTGTGGCTGGATTTACTCTGATGTATCAATTCTATCATCTAAAAGTAGAGAGAGCTTCTCCTGATACTGTAACTGTGCAAAAGTTGTCTGAGCTTGCCTCAGTTTAAGTTGATTTGTATGGGTCTGTGCTCATTGGCACTGTCTGTAAGCAGAGTGGAAAATACATGGCAGGCTTTCATGAGGATCATGTGTTTGTTTTTACTAGGACTCCTCTCTAAAGCAATTTGAGAAGATTATTCTTGCATTCCAGGCTTTCACCTGGAAATGTTACTAGGGCATTTTGTTGTTATGTTAATTATTTAAAAGTGAAGAGGAATGCATGTGGTGTGAAACACTGGCACCACAGAATTGTGGCTTACATTTACAAGGCATTTAGGTAAGTCTTGTAAAGTCTGAAGGAGAATATTTTGAAAGCATTATTTATTCTTAAAGGCTAATCAAAAACAAAACAAAAATAACTTGGCTTTTGTTCCATGCTGTGACTGAAGATATTCAACTGTGTAAAAGCAAAGGCCACTTGTCCTCTTATGCTATCAAGTCCTATTGCTGTTGATTTTTCTTTGCATGCTATGGGAAGGCCTCTGTTTTGAGCTGCAAACTCAATTCAGATTTTTTTTTTCAAGTTATAGCTCTGAATCCATTAATTTTTTTCATTACTCTTGTTTTATGGATTAGGATGTGTTCCTTTATTGGCTCTTAATCTTGATACAAAATTGCTGTCTTCTCAGAGTCCAATGACCTTAACCTTTGTTGGCTCTTAATCTTTTCCCCCTTAAAGAACCATTTCATAAAACAGAAGAGATCACCTTGCATGATGACGAAGGTAAATTTTATAGTCGTTCATCATGCAGTTCTGGAACCCTCAGCACAGGAAGGACATGGAAGTGTTGGAGTGGGTCCAGAGAAGGGTCACGAAGATGATCAGAGGGCTGCAGCAGCTCTGCTGTGAGGACAGGCTGAGAGAGTTGGGGCTCTGCAGCCTGGAGAAGAGAAGGCTTTGAGGGGACCTGATAGTAGCCTTCCAGTATCTGAAGGGGGCCTACAGGAAGGCTGGGGAGGGATTATTGACAAGGTCTTGCAATGACAGGACAAGGGGCAATGGGTCTAAACTGGCAGAGGGGAAGATTTAGACTGGATGTTAGGAGGGAGTTGCTTGCAGTGAGGGTGGTGAGACACTGGCACAGGTTGCCCAGGGAGGTTGTGGCTGCTCCGTCCCTGGAGGTGTTCAAGGCCAGGTTGGATGAGACCTTGAGTAACCTGTACTAGTGGGAGGTGTCCCTGCCTATGGCAGGACGTTGGAACTGGATGATCCTTGAGGTCCCTTCCAACCTTACCATTCTATGATTGCTGATTCTTATATCTTACATTTGAAAGAGTGTGACTAATACTATATTAATTACAGATCTACCTTTGTCCTCCCCTTCCATTTATATAGATGCCTACAGTTAGGTATCTGTTAATGGTTTGGATATGTTTTGCAGAACTCAGACTAAAAAGCTGAAACACTCAATTTTTACTTTTTTTTTTTTTTTTCAGTTCTGTTTTATTTTGGAAAAATGAAGCAAAGCAGGGAGAGGCTGCACACTGATTTGTTTTTGAGGAAACTGACTGTTCACCAAAATACGTAATATTTCAGTAAGTTAGAAAATCCATTCTTGAAGTTCCTGCTGCAATTAGAGAAGCAGCACAAACCTGTCAAAGGTAGCACCTCCTGTTTCAGTTGCTTTCAAAAATGGCTCTTGCTTTCCATTCAGAAGATCTGAGCAGAGCAGTTTAAACAAACATTGTCTCATTTGTTTCATTCAGTTCCTTAAATAGTTTTATTTCTATTGAAGATGACTTTTTTGGGTTTTTCCCTGCAAGTAGGGGAAAACATTTATTACCTCAAAACCCAGTTATGTTTTAATCTATACTCAAAGAGATGCTTTGGAAGGCTGTGCTGCCTGTTCATATGTTGCATATTAAGTAGAATGTATGTGTTTAGAGGTAATTCCTGGTTTGGTATTAATATTGCTTGTTACCATTAGCACTAGATGGTGCAGAGGTTACACCTCAAAGTCCACTACAGAGCCATTTTTTCCCCCTTTGTTTTGGTTTTGGAGTGTGTGTGTGGTGGTTTTTATTTAGTTTTGTTTTATTCTTGGCTTGGTTTGCAGTAACTCTTGAGACCCATAGGATTGCTGAAGGAAATGAGTGGGAAAAAGGAGCCCACAGTCCTTGGCTTGAACTGATTTCTTTGAGTCTGTATTCATTACATGCAGGCACATAATGTTATCTGGTATGTAAGGGATAAATAAATTAATCATAGAATCATAGAATGGTAAGGTTGGAAGGGACCTCAAGGATCATCTAGTTCCAACCCCCTGCCATAGGCAGGGACACCTCCCACTAGTACAGGTCACTCAAGTCCTCATCCAATCTGGCCTTGAACACCTCCAGGGAGGGAGTAGCCACAACCTCCCTGGGCAACCTGTGCCAGTGTCTCACTGTAAAGAACTTCCTCCTAACATCTAGTCTAAATCTCCCCTGTACCAGTTTAAACCCATTGCCCCTTGTCCTGTTGTTACAGGACCTTGTAAATGATCCTTCCCCAGCCTTCCTGTAGCCCCCTTCAGATCCTGGAAGGCTACTCTAAGGTGTCCTGGAAACCTTCTCTTCTCCAGGCTGCAGAGCCCCAACTCTCTCAGCCTGTCCTCATAGCAAAGCTGCTCCTTTGCTAATGAAACAAAGTTATGATTTAGGAAAGCATTTTAAAAATACAGAAGGTCATGTCTCGGGTTTTGGTATTTCTGTATAGAATACCTCATTAACAGCAAGCAGACTGATTGCCTTCTGTGAAATTCTGGTGAGATTCCAGTCAAACAGCTTTAATTGCATTGCCCTACCACATAAATAAGAGCAGTTTGCATAAAAGATCAGGCCTTAAAAAAGCATGAAGCAAATATCTAAAAGTACTGCTCAACACATGATTGAAATATGTAGCCACAGGTTGAGGTTAAAGGAATTTTAGCAAAACTGCATTTCTGGTGGAGAGTTTGTATTTATGCCTAACATGTTACGCTGTTTACCCTGAAGATCATGAAATGTAGCCCACAAGGTACATGTGGAGTGTTTGTGTTGCTGTGGGGGTGGCTCTGGGACAGATTGCTTTTTTTTTGGCTGGCTGTTCAAATCATAGAATCATAGAATGGTAAGGGTGGAAGGGACCTCAAGGATCAGCTAGTTCCAACTCCCTGCCACAGGCAGGGACACCTCCCATTAGTACAGGTCACTCAAAGCCTTGTCCAACCTGGCCTGTTGGAGGGAGTCCATCCACCAGGGAGCGAGCAGCTGCAACCTGTGCCAGTGTCTCACCACCCTGTCTGTAAAGAGCTTCCTCCTAACATCCAGTCTAAATCTCCCCTCTGCCCGTTCAAACCCACTGCCCCTTGTCCTGTCATTGCAAGACCTTGTCAATAGTGCCTCCCCAGCCTTCCTGTAGCCCCCTTCATATACTGAAAGGCTACAATAAAGTCTCCTGGAAACCTTCTCTTCTGCAGGCTGCAGAGCCCCAACTCTCTCAGCCTGTCCTCATAGCAGAGCTGCTGCAGCCCTCTGATCATCTTCATGGCCTCCTCTGGACCCACTCCAACACTTCCATGTCCTTCCTGTGCTGGGGGCTCCAGAACTGCACACAGGACTCCACATGGTGTCTGACAAGAGCAAAGAAGATAGTTTAAAAGAAGTAAAATAATCGATAACCCCCAAAACTAACAGGGGTAAAAAAAACCCTATTAATACAACTTGTCCTGGAATTAGTTTGGTTAGCAAGGCATAAGAATCTTTAAGTCTATAGGGATGTTGTGACAGATGCTCAGGGAAAAGAAGTTCACCAACTGCTCTTTTTTTTTTTTTTTTTTTTTTTTTTTNGCAAGATTACACAAATAAGATTTATCTCTAGTAACTATCTGATTTCCCACTTAACCATTTTTAAAGATTCATGAGGATTTGCAAAGATTTAGGGAAAATAAAACAAGCTTCCAACAAAATACTGTCTCAGACCCTCAAGCCTATCCCCCAGTCATTTCCTTTTATTGAGCTGGCAGATGCACTGGAAGTGTAGCTTCACCACTAACCCTTTAGACAGCCTTGAAGGATCCACAGCCTCAGCCTGAGTGGCTTTAACTGCCATGTTGAGCTGGCTCAGGAGAGAACTTATGGTGCTGTATCCCTCCTCAGAAGGTTCTGCTCAATCCATTTGCTTTTATGAAAACAAAATGAGCAGAGGGCTCAGACAAACCTGCTGCAGAAATAATGCATGATCCTATTAAACGTGCTTAAGCTTTACTAGATCTCTTAATTTAGTTTAAATCAATCTTAATCTGCATTTAGATGGAAGTAATTCCCATTTGGGAGAGGTAATGAGGTGATGTCTAGGGTAGGGTAAGGTACAGCAACTCTTAATGTGTTCACTGGGGTAATCAAGGACTTTCATCATCAGTGATTATACACTAAAGTGTGTTTTTCTTGCTATGACTAGAAATACTTCCCCTATACTCTTTCTGCTTTTCTGTGAGTTAAATAATAAAGGCACATGAGAATTTGGGAAGATGTAAGTTCAGGGTCTGAGTCTGGTCACACCCTTATGAAGGCTTTTAAAAGCATCTGAGTAAGTCAGTTTGTGCTGCCCTCCATAATGTTCTGGTCATTGCTGAAGCCCTGCATTGCACAAAGAGAAGATGCAAGAATGAAGTGTTGCAGAGCCAGTGTCTGTGTGTGTGTGTCTGATGCATCTTCAGCTTCTGCAAGGTAGAGACAAGGTGCTTGGCACCCTACAATGCTCACATGCTCACAATACTCATGGTGTCTACCCTGGCAGTGCTGACTGGCTAACTTAGTTAATAAACATGGTCAAGTCAATAGCAACTGTGCAACTATTTCTACCTGTCTAGTTGGGTGTAAGTAGAGATTTAAAATATAGATCCAGCAGAAGACTGAGTGTGCACCAGGTGAGTCATGAGAAGGCTGTTTGAGCAGACTTAAGCAACTAAAGATAATTAATATTTTTACTGAAAGTTACTTGCATCTCTCTAGCATGCAGATGTATTCACTTCAGGCTAGGAAGGCATGGAGCTGTCAGGGTGGTGATGAGTTAATAAAAAGCACATCCAGTCTCCAAGGCAGTGCCTCATCGAGCTGTGTGTGTACATCTCTCTAGGATTCTCTACAAATGGGGTTCATTAAACTCCACTTCTGAGAACTGCACTGTGGTCACTCAGAATGCTGGGTCGGGTATTGCCAGACTTTACTACAGTGCAGCTTATCTCATGTACAGTCAATTTTGTATTCCTTTTTGCTTGCTTTATTGGACTCTTTGGAGCACTGCATAGGTTTTTGACCATATACTGAATGCAAGCAACAGAGCTCAAAATTAATATATGAGGCTTAATTTTATTTTTTGTTGTACTGAAGCAACAGTTTAGCTGAGTTTTGTGGATGTAAATCCCTCTTGTTCACTTACATGGCATGATTTGTCTTTTCTCTTTCACTATTTGCCTTCAGCTCTCCAAAACAACTGTATAAAGCCTTGTCTCTTGTAGGCATGAAGCTTTTTCAGTTGGTTGAAATTGTATTGTTGTGTTCTGGATCCAGTATCAAGCCAGTAGAAGCAAAAGTGATTGCCTTTAAGATAGGTCAAATATTTTTGGACAGCTGATGATGATGACAAGGGGCACCTCTCATTTACTGACACCAGGGAATCAAGAATGTAAGCATTTTGGAATGATTGGAAGAAATTTGAACAGATAACTTTTAGCAGTGGAGAATGTAACAGTAAGGTTAGTCCTGATCCTTATGGTTATGCATTTCACACAACTAATTACGTAATAGAAAGTGACTTTGCTGTCTTACTGGTGTAAAGAGCAGGAGGCATAGATAGTGACTGTCTCTCTTTACCTTTTATAGCTTTGAGGTGTGACTCACAACTCCTGTAACTTTGATTTGGTCGACAGCCATGCAGGCAGACTGCAGAGGACCAGGCTGGTGGGGATTTCAAGGACTGTGAGAGTTTTCTTTCTGTGTATTTTTGCATGTTTCCCATGACAACATAACCATCTCCTCTCCCTGTGCAGAAACACAAATAGTAAACAGATTTATTGTGTTTTCTCAGTTACCCTTGGGTTGTAAACTTCCCTAGAAGGAATGTAATGACTTTGGATGAAAACAGACTCTGGATAAACAGGCTGCTTAAGAGAAAGAAACAGGCTTCTGAAACTGACTGCGACTTAGGTCTTACAAATTCAGTTCCTCCACTTGAGATAGTGTTTACCCTCATAAGTACATGATGCAATACACCACAGGCTTGCCTTCAACTCCACCCCTTTGAATACAAACCAGACATTTTGGAGATCAGAGTCATAAAAATTACAAATGGCTATTATTTAAGTAATTGAATCAATCTGCCTTTCAAGGCAGGCTCATTCCCAAGTGTAGATTAACAATGGAGTTTGGGTTTGGTTGTGACTTTGTTAGGGAGTTCAGTAGACATCTGCAGTAGAACAAACTTCTGGCTGAATATTCAGTGTTACCTGCTGTGGAATATATGATGTGAGTGAACTTCTCATCTATTTCTTCACCTGCAACTTTCTCCTTCTAGGAGTTAAGAATGAAAGGAATTAAACCAGCTTACCTGCCATTCTTCTGGAAGCTACTTCTTCTGTCTTGTCTATCTTCATTTTACATGCATTATTTGTAGCTTGTTGGTTCCTTTTGAGATATGTGTCTACGTTTGTACCTCTGCCAAGAGTACAATGAATCTAGATTTCAGCTTTCCCCATTATCAGTGAGCACTGCACATATTCAGTGCTTTTATTCCTCTCCCTCAGTGACATCTCGTGTTCTAGGAGTACCTTCCGCCATTGCAAGTGCAAGATGGATGAAGATACGAGGTAATTGGCAAAGCCTCTGTGCCTACAAAGATGTGACAGAGCTGCACTACTCTGGCCCAAAATATCAGTTCAAAATAAGAGAGAGATAAGGATCCTTATGAGAAATAAGGTGAAGGAAAACTGAGCACATTGCATGTAGAAGAAAGGAAGGAAGGGCCACTTCAAAGATGTCCCAACCTGAATATCTTGAGATTCTCTTCAACTAGTATATTGAATATCTGCTTTTCTAAGAATTCCCATGTGCAGGGTGAGTTTTTTGGGTTTTGTTTTGTTTTTTAAAGTTTATTTAATGCAGAAGCAAGTAGGTGATGTTAAAACTGCAGAAGAATATGACTTGTATATATACATGGTCATAGTAAGTGAAGTGTCTGTGTAGTAGCTGTAAATCCTTGTTTCCAGGATTTAATTTCAGGTGAGTTTTGATGTGAATGGGTATAGAAAGCATAACTCTTCAGATTGCTGCAGTGGGCTGCTTTCCTGACTATGTTCTGAACTGTATTTCCACACAACCCCCTGCATCCTGTGAAAGTGTCAAGGACTGAGTGAGGATTAAGGAGTATAGGTAGTGGAGAAGAGCAACTGCATTTCATTTGGTTTCTTTCCTCTGTATGTTGGTAAATCATGGTACAGATCACTTGGCTGACAATAAAGCTGGTGGCCATTTTGTCACAGAATCGTAGAATCAGTCAGGGTTGGAAGGGACCAAAGGATCATCCATTTCCAACCCCTCTGCCATGGGTAGGGGCACCTCACACTAGATGAGGTTGGCCAGAGCCTCATCCAGCCTGACCTTAAACACCTCCAGGGATGTGGCCTCAACCACCTCCCTGGGCAACTCCTTCCAGGCTCTCATCACCCTCATGGAAAAGAACTTCTCCCTAACATCCAGTCTGAATCTACCTACTTCTAGCTTTGTTCCGTTACTGCCAGTCCTAACACTACCTGACCTCCTAAAGAGTCTCTCCTCAGCTTTCTTGTAGGCCCCCTTAAGATACTGAAAGGTCACAATAAGGTCACCTCTCCAGACTGAATAGCCCAAATTCCCTCAGTCTCTCCTCATGGCAGAGGTGTTCCAACCCCTCTGATCATGAGAACCTCAACCCTCTCCATATCACTCTGTGTCACAACAATCAATGGTCTTGAACTATACCTAAATGGTGGGGCCCAAGAATAATTTACATCTTGGAAATTGTAGCAAGAAATCATAACAAGATGCTGATCCAAGAAATGTAGAACTTCATTTTATGTAATTGTAGAGAAAAATGTGTTCCACACCTAGATTGGTAGCATGAAGTCAGTCATTTGCACAGATACAACTTCATGAAGTCTGTCTGCTGCAGTGACCTGCATCATATGAACTTATTTTCAATGTGTTTTACAATGCAGAGGGACTTCTGGCACTGATTTCAGTTCTTGTTGTGACACAATTGACAGGAGAGGATAGATGCTGCTGGTAACCATTGCTTCCTGTAGTGCCTGTAGAACACATCTGTGGTAAAAAAGGATAAACACATGGAGACACCAAGTAAACAAAAGACATACAAGAATACTAAATTATATTAGACTGAAAATGAAATCCTTATGACTTTCTTTTTCTTTGCTATCCATGTTTGACTGAATCTACTGGCATGGCAGTCCCTCTGGGACCTGGAGTTATGCTGGTCATGCCTTAGCTTCCCAGGGGACTAGCTGAAGCTGCCTGTTCTCCATTTTGTTTCTACTCCTCTGTATTCTAATTTCTGTGGAAAGGGGTGAAGATTTAGGGTACTTCATCAGGTCTGTGCCCTCACCTTGGAACTTTGGCTGAGACTTGACTGGACTCATGAAAACAGTTGTTGGCATTTGAGTTGTGTTAGCTGTTTCTATGCAAATCTCTCTAGCCCAGTGCATGTTCTATAGGTTGCACATGGTGTTATGTTGCTATCACTGCATTTTATTGTGCTGCTTTTAGTTCACACTCTGTAGCTGTAATTTCTCCTGTATTCTCTTGTTAAAAACATGCATGTGAACATTATGGCTGTTGTCCATGTCTTTCCTCCAAACTCCTGATAATTTCTTTAGGATAAAGATGAAGATAAGCATCACAAAAATAAGTAGCAGGTCTTTCAGAGCTAACACTAAAGAAACCTTACACAGTATAGTGTGTTTTTAATTCTACATTTTAACTGCCTTAAAATCTGCTGTGTAAACATTATCAGCATCAATTTAGTCTTAGTTAAAACTCATCAATCAGTGGTAACATTTCAGTGCCTTGTTTTATCCACCCAAGCACTCATGAGACTACCTGTACTTTGCAGTTAAGCCAGAGACTTCTCAGACTATAGAGTCTGTCCAGAATATCTTTGCAGAAGGAATAATTCCACAGCTGCATTTTAGACAAAGGGATAGATGGGTTTTAGAAGAAAAAAACCCAACCCAAAAACCCAGCAAGCAAATAAAACCCCCAAACAAACACAAAAAACACACACACACACACCGAAAAGGCCAAGAAAATAGGTTAGTGGTTTGGTTATATTTTTTTTCCTAATTCAGAACTTGTTATGTTGTTATCTCATGGAGATGCAAATGCTGCAAAACCTTTCCCTTTAACAGCACACACACAAATCCTAACTGAAACATTTCTTCTGCGGTGTTTTGACAAATAATTAAAGGTTTAAACCTTCTGTAGGAGTTGCTTTCCTTAAATAAGAGGATGGGGAGAGAGAAGATGGAAGGGAGGAGGGAGGATAAGGTAGAAGTTTGGGTAAAAAATGCTCTCAAGAGTTTTCAGGATTAATACCTACACAGAAAGAGAACTGCCTGTTTTCTGCTCTTTGTTCTATTTGATACTGTCCCAGTTTGGGAACTAAAAGGTTAAAGAGTCCTCTGGGGACTGGAAGATTGTTACTCAATCCCATAATTCTGCTATCTCTTCATAAGCTCAGGGCAAGACCAACTTGTTCTCCTTTCCTCCCCCTCCAGCCTTGCGCCGGGCAGGAGCTGCGTTATCAGGACAAACATGTAAGGATAGGCCTGGTTTGGGGCCTCCAGAGGCTGTGGTTAGGCCTCTTGGATGGCAGAGTTATGGATGGGAGGATTGGAGCACTGGGGATCGTAGATTTAGTTTTGTGTTGGGGGAAAATTTCAGGGGGTTAGCTTATGGATTCTGTATCTGCTTTGTAATTTCTCTCTGTAACACTCTCTGCAAATATAATTCTGTTTTTTTCTCGATTTCCTTTGAGAGCTTCTCTCTGTCGGCTCTTTAAACCCACGACAGATACCAAATCTTTTGTCTTTTTTTGAGGTTTTTCTCTTCAATGAAGGCATTTTACCAGAAACAAGATAACATTTATGGCTATGGAAAATACTCTTTACACTCTCTGAGAGGAATACAAGGAGTGCTCAGTTCCTCTCCGATAAACACATTCTGAATTTTTCTTAAGGTTTTCATCCCTTCCCCAATCTGTTGGAGTAACTTTTAAGAGTTGAAGCATAATTTTAAGTCAGTCAGATAATGATTCTGTGCAATGCAGAACCTGTGCACTGAGATGTCAGCATGAAGTGTCTTGCGAACCAGAATGTGTTCTGCCATTGGAGAACAAAAGACTTTGAGGAGAATTTATAGTAGCCATCCAATATCTGAAAGGGACCTACAGGAAGGCTGAGGAGGGACTACTGACAAGGTCTTGCAATGACAGGACAAGGGGCAATAGGTTTGAACTGACAGAGGGGAGATTGAAACTGGGTGTTATGAAGAAGTTGTTTGCAGTGAGGGTGGTGAGACACTGGCACAGGTTGCCCAGGGAGGTTGTGGCTGCTCCCAACCTGGAGGTGTTCAAGACCAGGTTGGAGAAGGCCTTGAGTGAGCTGTGCTAGTGGGAGGTGTCCCTGCCTATGGCAGGCGGTTGGAACTGGCTGATCCTTGAGGTCCCTTCCAACCTTACCATTCTATGATTTGTTAAATGCTGCTCAGTATCAAGTGATACCATATCTGTAGTGTGCTTTGCCCTGTCTGCAGATAGTCTTGTCTCTCAAAGCTAGTTTTTAATACCAACTAGAAAATAGTTGAATCTAAAAAAGGTTCATTCTAATACAAATGTCACATTTCAAACACTGCTAATGTAGTTTGTTGTTGTTTTGAGAACAGTCAAGTAGACTTTTCAACAGTGAGCAACAGAGTTGGGAAATATTCAAATATTTCTGTTTAGAGGCCTCTGTGGCCACAAAGAAAAATATGCTAATTTCAACCAGATCTCTGTGTTTTCAACTAAACTAGTAGCTAGTACATTATAGGCATATACAAAGCTTTTTCCCCTCCCAAGAGATGTTATAGCTGTGAATGGCTCTTGGAAAAGAGAATTAATTTGCTGCCACAACCGGATGAACTATAAAACTGAGTAGAGATGATAATACTGTTATGTTTTCTTGCTTCTGCAGCAGCCAGCTTGCATTTTTCCTTTTAGTTTCATAGAAAGAAAACAGCTTTCAGTGCTTTGGTTATAGAAGTTGTGGTAGAATTATTTTTATGATCTCTTCCATTTTCTTGCTGCCATACATCTGGCAGTCAGTTGTGAGAGGCTAAGGACTCTGTGCAGACTAGGCCAAAGCCTTTGACAGTTACAACTACTGTGCTGATAGTTAGCATTAACTTTATTGGTTCTAGGAAAGTGTTTTCTCCATTCCCCACCCCTCTAGAAAACAGAATTTCTTTTAAAAGGAATATTTGTGGGTTTTTTGTTGCTTTTCTTTTTTCTGTGAAATGTTGTTTCAATTACTGTAATGGTCAAGCTTGTCTCATAATTATACTGTGAAAGTGTACAGGATTCATACTTCAAACTAGTGCAAAGGTGCACGCAGCTTTAAACAAATTACTGTGATTGACCCACTGCTGAGATGCAAGCTATATATAGTCAAGGTATGAGTCCTATTTCAAATCTAAATGGGACTAAATTTCACTTGAATTTTTATTTCAGTAAAAATTTCTGGTTTCCTCTTCAGATTCTATTTAGATTGAAGAGGAGAAAAAATAATCTGCAAAACTGATGTCTGTTTTATTGTGTTTCAGTCTGGTAGGTGCCTCCTCAGTATACTGTTCTTGGATGCTGTGGTTTGCTTTACCCTGAGCAGCCTGATAGGCAAGGAGTGAAGCAGCAGTCTCCAGAGGAGCTTACTTCCCAGATATTAGTGACAAACATCTCTCCTTGACACTGCTGCCCAGGTGCTTCCCAATGCTGCAAGGGAGCCCAGTTTTGTTTGCAGTTTACCTGTGTGCCTTTGGACCCTGTTTGCTATGGTCCACAGTTCAGAGCCCCCAACCCATCCAGGAATGAGCCTCTCGACTTACAGGCAGTGAGACCTGGGTGTGGTTTTTCAGGGAGCTGCGGAGCAGCCTTTACCCAGGGAATTCTACACCCTTCCTGAAGGAGCTGGCTTGTTGCTCCCACTCCAAGACCTGCCTTGAACATGATGCCTGTTATGCCTTTGTAGTAGTGCCCGTGCTGCAAGCATCTGCTCTTTACATTACCCAACCTCTTCAGCAATTGTCTTTTTGCTCTGCGTTCTGGAATGCAGTTATAAGTGCCTGGTGTAATATCCTGTGTTAGCAACCAAAGTCTCCAGTGGGAAGTCCCATATTTGATTTTTATTTCAGGTATATATTTAGTTCAGTGTGGACAAGGCCAAAGGAGAATCTTTTTCTTTCCCTTTTTCTGTGATACTGTATTAAGACCATATCTCCTCAGAATGACATTCACTGAACCCAAAATTTAGTCAACATTGGCTAATACTCTCCTGCAAAAGCTTGGTTTTGTGGCTGAGCTTTTCCTTTACTTTTGTCAGCCTAATGGAAGGACAGACTCTTACAAAAAGTGTCAGGATTATCACCCTCATGTCTGTCAGATTGAGAACTCTAGATTAAATCTCTGCCATTATAACTGCCCTGACTGTGGTCTTTGTGATGAACAGCTGGGAAGCCTCAGACCACAGCCAGAGAGCTGCAGGTCAGTGTTGGCAGGACTGCATCATGATTAAGGCAGCTGCAACCAGCAAGTGGGACTTGAAGCTGAGGGAAGGAAGCAACCAGGCTGGAGTCTCTTGCAGCAGAGGACTAAAAACTAGGAGCCTCTGCTCCCACCTCAACCCCTGGCCTGGGCTTGATGGGTAGAACATGCTCTTCCTTGCTACCATTTGAGTTTTCTTTGGTTCATGGGCATGGTAAGCAAACACAAAATTCATAGAATCCTAGAATGGTAAGGTTGGAAGGGACCTCAAGGATCATCAAGTTCCTGTCCCCTGCCATAGGCAGGGACACCTCCCACTAGTACAGGTCACTCAAGGCCTCCTCCAACCTGGCCTTCAACACCTCCAGGGAGGGAGCAGCCACCACCTCCCTGGGCAAAGGGGCAAAATCACCTCCCTTGTCCTTCTGGCATTTAACACACATGAATGTAATTGTTTTTACCTCTGGAATGAAATCAGTTTATTATTTGTGTCATTGACTTGGGAAGTGCATGATATTCATCATACCTGATTGCACTGAGCATTTAGGCTGAGTGAGACAGAGATGTGCTGCAGCCAGACTGCTCCTCTTGCACCCACAGAAGGCAACCAGTGAACTGTGATGTTCCTTGTCATTAACGCTATAATCCTTTTTCTAAACAAAATGGATGGTGCTGAGGAAGAAGTAATAAAATTAGTGTTAAGCATTTTTCTGAATTTTCAATCACTGTTATGCAGACTTTTCAAACCTTTTCAGATCTTGAAACCTCTTAAGGAAAAATCTCAAGGTACAGTGTAACTTTCTATGGGGTTTTAAAGTCATTCATTTGAACCCTTGAACTTTGAGAACTGACATCCAAGTTTGGCAGACAGGCATTTTCTTCAGAGTAAAGATTTGGTTCTTTTTTAGAACTTTTATGGCTTAAGTTGCCTTTCCTCAAAGCAGTGCAGAAAACATGGCAGTGGCTGCAAAACTTTATTCCAGAGCAGAATGCACAACCCCCAGAGCCCCACTCCTAGCATCCCTCCTTCCTGCCTCAGCTTTATTTTTCCTGCACCCTATGTGCCACAGCCTCTCTCTAAAGCATACTATGGTTACTTTTAAAGTGGCAGTGAGATTAGTGGAGCCTGGGATAGTTGTTGAGATCTTCTTGGCAAGGAAGCCTTGTTTAATGGAAGTCAACTTGTTCCACTTTCTAGGTGATGTTAGGGCAGCAGCGGAATGTATGTCCCTTGTACATTGCTTCACTCACATTATACAAAATGATGCTATTTCATCCAGGGAGGTAATGAAAGAACAGCCTGGGTTTGGACTTTCTCATTTCTTTTTGGTGTGTTAGGAGGGGATGTTATGAGAATTCCTTTTATTTAATTAAATCCCAGTCACATACAAAGACTTAGCTGGGAGGTGGGGGATGTACCAAATTTCAGTAATGGAAAAATATTGGAATATTTGTTATGGTTTCTAGAGCTCAAACAGTTTCTTTTTTAATGCACTGATCAGTGATAGATGCTTTGTTCAAATAACTACAAGAAGTGCTTCACTTCAGTGATCAGATTGTATCCTCAGTTTATCTGGCAGAGTTAATGAGAATTGTGAAGTTTTTACCAGTCAAATTAGTGTATTACCTGCTTGTATATGAGCTATTGAATGGTTGAGATCTGAAGTGATGCCTGGAAGCCCTGTAGTCCAACTGCCTGCTCAAAAGTGAAGCCAGCTTCAGTTCAGGGCCTTGTTCAACTATGATTTCATCTCAAAGATGAAATACAGCCTTTCCAGGCAGCTTGCTCTGGTGTTTGACTATGTTTGTTGTGAGGCACTTTTCCCTCCTGCAGCTTGTTAGAAAGAAATTCTTTACAGTGAGGGTGGTGAGACACTGGCACAGGTTGCCCAGGGAGCCTGTGGATGCTCCCTCCCTGGAGGTGTCTAAAGATATGTCAGATGAGGTCTTGAATGACCTGTTCTAGTGGGAGGTGTCCCTGCCTATGGCAGGGGAGTTGGAACTAGATGATCTTTGAGGTCCCTTCCAACCTAAACCATTCTGTGATTGTGTCTGTTGCCACTTGTATTTTGCTCCAAAAGGAATCCTGCATCATCTCCTTCGTAGGGATTGATTAGGTAACTTGAAAACAGCAGTAAGATCCCTACTGAGGCAGCAATTTGAAATAATGGAATTCCTAGTCTACTGCATTGCAGAATAACTATAATGTAGGTAGTCCTCAGTTAAGTGATCCTGCTCTAAAATGGAGAGAGAGCACATTTGCTGCAAGTTTCAATGTCCTTTGAAAGTGAGCAGTAAGATCTCATTGTTCTTCATGTCTGTTTTCTGTACACTTAAAAACTCAACACAAAGTTAAGAGTCCTTTCTGTTTGTTGGTCACAGTGGATATTCATGGGTTTTTTTTTCTGTCACACAGATGGAGAGTTCTGGGTTTCTGGCTCTGTCATGGATGTCTGCCTCTGACTCTGCACTTTCACAGAAGAATCATTGCCTTGATTCACTCAGGCAGCTGCAGATAAGCTGAGGCTGAAGCTTGCTACCCTGGTGAGTATGTTGTCAAATGTATTTATGCCTAATCTTTTGTTTCAGAGGAACTGATGAATATGAAAAATAGTTCATAACTTGAGAGAATGTTAACTGTGGATTTCACAAGCTCTCTGAAGGAGAGCAAACACCATCATTTTTAGCAGAACTGTGTAGTGTATAGAAGGTGGTCAACTATCAGGTGACCGAGCTGATGGATCTCTGTTACCTGTTCAGGTCAACTCTAAGAAAACAGACTGATCTTACTGAATTCCAATCAAATAACACTACTGATGAGCCTTATGATTTTATGCAGTGGACAACCTGAGCTGATTCTGGAACTGCTTGTGTTGTTTGAGTTGATTGATAAATATTTTTGGTGCCATTTAAGAATGCTATAGTTCAAGGTTTGGGTGTTACAGGAAGAAATATGGTTCACAGATTAATCTGTTGCAGCTTTGGATAGCGCCTGAAGCCAAAATACTGTGATCATCTTGAGGATTCTACTATTGTGATGTGAAGTTTCTTATACAGTCTCTGGTGGCTAGGCTCATTCTTAATACTGGCATTAATAAATCATAGCATTGTGTTTTCTATTATATTACTGGTCATTGGTCTAAAAAACCCTTAACACTGGACAGGCAAATTAAGTTTTTGAAGGTAACAATGAATAAGTGTCGGTCATGCAAGAAGTCTGTGTGCATGATTTACCAAGAATTATTACTCCAGAAAGTCACTACAAATGACTTTGCCTTCATCACAGTGCTTAAATTCCATAAAACCAGTTTGTAATCAGCTGAGTGATTGTCCTCAGGCTGCAAGCTTAAGTTCAGAAAGCATTCCAAAATTTGGTCTGAGCACCTCCAGCATCTTTTGAAGCCAGTGCATGCTGAGCTATATTGCATTTCTTGCTTGTGGCACATCCCATCTTGCATTGCATAATCTTTCTCTCATTTCACACAAAAATGTGGACTCTGTCTCTACATGATCCATTCTACTCTTTGTCATGGTTTGTGTTGGTAACCCTTTCTCTACATGAAATGCAGTCAGGGCTTCAGGCTTTCCCAAGTTCTGTCAGAGATGAAGGTATGAAGCTCTCGTCAGACCCCATCTGGAGTCCTGTGTACAGTTCTGGAGCCCCCAGCACAGGAAAGACATGGAAGTGTTGGAGTGGGTCCAGAGGAGGCCACCGAGATGATCAGAGGGCTGGAACAGCTCTGCTGTGAGGACAGGCTGAGAGAGTTGGGGCTCTGCAGCCTGGAGAAGAGAAGGCTTCCAGGAGACCTTAGAGTAGCCTGCCAGTATCTGAAGGGGGCCTACAAGAAGGCTGGGGAGGGACTAATGACAAGGTCTTGCAATGACAGGACAAGGGGCAATGGGTTTGAACTGGCAGAGGGGAGATTTAGACTGGATGTTAGGAGGAAGTTGTTTGGAGTGAGGGTGGTGAGACACTGGCACAGGTTGCCCAGGGAGGTTGTGGCTACTCCCTCCCTGGAAGTGTTCAAGGCCAGGTTGGAGGAGGCCTTGAGTGAGCTGTACTAGTGGGAGGTGTCCCTGCCTATGGCAGGGGGTTGGAACTAGATGATCCTTGAGGTCCCTTCCAACGTTACCATTCTATGATTCTGTGGAGACAAATCCTTCACAGCCACAAATAATGAATGCTTACAAATACAAAGAAAATGAGTTCTTCATGGGAACTCTCTTTTGAAAGAGAGGAATAGATGGAGAGCCTCACTTGTGGAAAGACTGTATTTTAGAGCATGGAGTTTGCATGGAAGTGAAACCAAATGACCCAAGTACCTTTTGTCATGGTGGTACATATAGTTATACTTACTAGTTTATCTCTTGCTGCTTCCCCACTTGACAGTCTGATTATTCCATCACAAATAGAAATGCAGTACAACAGTAGATCTCATTTTGGTTAAAAGAGAATTACTTTTCCATTTATTGGGAAAAACTGAGCCACGGAGAAGCTTGCACACCAATTTGCTGTTCCAAACGAACAGTAATAAGAGTAAGATAATTATTTTCCCTGGCTTAACCTGTTTGTGTGCTTTCCCTCTCTATTCCTTAAATATTTTAAATCGTTAGGATTCCAAATATAAATATCATCTGAATAAGAGTTTTGATCTGTTTTCCAGTTGACTTATTCTTTCCATTCACCAAAATGCTTGAGCATTATATAGGGAATAGTCAACTACAGCACGTAATAGAGAGAGGAAAAATATCATCACTCTGTATTTCCAAATTCAAGTAAATACTTTTTTCATCTCTGATAACTGCTCTTGGCACAGAATTCAGACTTGTCTCATTCATGAGCTGCTATGGCTCTGAAAGACTTGATGCTTTTGATTAGAACAAAGGTGCAATCCAGTATTATTTTAGCTCTGTGGATTTCCCAAGACATGTGGCTTTTGGAAGTGGCAGTGATAGTGGTTTGGGAGGGAATGCTTTGGTCTACTTTAAACGTGAGTGATTTCCTTTCGGAAGCGCAGGGTAAAACAAAAGAGCACTGAAATGTAAATCGGTGACTTTTTCCCCTGTGACAACAGCTGTATGCCTGCAACTCCTCCTTCCGTAGGAATCTCACCGGGATACCAGGACGGGCTGCCGGTTCTACGGGAACCGCAGACGCATTGTCTATTGCGTTAAGAGGCAAGTAATAGGTCAGTGTCTGCTGTTCTCAAGGTGTGATTGGCATTTGTAAATACAGAGTGGCTTTGGAGCTTGTCATTTCTGATGGTTTGGGAGTTTGGGAGT
>VWZE01008004.1:112794-167378 GCA_013396675.1 Eubucco bourcierii
CCCCCATGAAAAATCTCTTAACTGTCTGGGAATTAAGGACTGAAGCTCTATTTACAACTTAGCGTAATGTACGAGCAGAGATATACTCTATAGACAGGAATAGTTACACAAATCGACGAGTCAAAGGTAATATAGAAACACAATCCCCCACCCAGAAATCAGAGTCCTCAGGAGGGGCTCCCAACCACCTTTCCACCTTCTCCCCACCCCTGTACCTTATCCCAGGGTTTGCCTTACATGCAAGGTGAGCTTGGAGGATCGGCAATGGGAGTTAGAAGTAGAGTGGTTAGTGAGGTTACTCAGCACAGAGAAGACAAGAACAGCTAGAGAGACCAAGACTCTCTGTGTGCCTTACCTATATTTGTGGTGTTGTTCTTACACATGTCAGCAAGCCTATGAGTGAAGCAGGCATCACCATTGTTTGCTTTTCACAGCCTATAATCTTATTCTTGCCATAAAAATATTCCAATTAGTTTCAAACCAGCACATCATTAAATGAACCCATAGCAATTCCTTATCTAAATGTGTTAGCAGGGTCTATCTGTCTATTGCTGTATCTAAAGAAGGGCTTGTTTGCCTAAACATAAATATTCTTGTTTACTTACCATTGTGACATCTCCCTTGTTTTAATGAATGTGGGAACCAAGTTGTATTTCATTATTAATCACAGAAACATTCAGATAGGAAAAGACCCCCAGGATCATCCAGTTCAACCAATATCCCTGCTCTGCAAAGTTCACCCTTAAACCATATCCCCAAGTACCACATCGAAATGACTTAAACACATCCAGGCTTGATGACTCCACCTCTCTGGGCAGCCCATTCCAATGCTTGACCACTCTTGCTGGGAAAAAATATTTCCTAACGTCCAGTCTAAACCTACCCAGTCACACCTTGAAGGCATTCCCTCTTGTTCTGTCACTAATTACCTGTTGGAAGAGACTGGCAGCAGCCTCTCCACAATGTCTTTTCAGGTAACTGTANGAAATGACTTAAACACATCCAGGCTTGATGACTCCACCTCTCTGGGCAGCCCATTCCAATGCTTGACCACTCTTGCTGGGAAAAAATATTTCCTAACGTCCAGTCTAAACCTACCCAGTCACACCTTGAAGGCATTCCCTCTTGTTCTGTCACTAATTACCTGTTGGAAGAGACTGGCAGCAGCCTCTCCACAATGTCTTTTCAGGTAACTGTAGACAGCCATGAGGTCTCCTCTCAGCATCCTCTTTTTCAAACTTATTTCAGTTCTCTTCAGGTGTTTCAGGTCACAGTAGGGCCTTGGGGAAAGACTTTTAATTTTTTTAATTTTTTTTTTTTTTTTAAACAAAGAGCCCTACTAAACTGTACTTCATTTGCATTGCTCAAGTGTGAGCCCTGGGTCAACCATATTATTCTAGCTTGAATGCAGCTTTGTGCTGATGGCTCCATTTGCCATACTGGATTTGACAAGCTTGCTTTTCAGATTGTTCTTCAGCAGGTCAAATTAGCAGTTTACTTGGGTTTACTGGATAGGATTTCGAAGCTTTTTTGTGCTTGTCAAATCGGATATGTATGTAAAAAGCAGCTAGGACATGGGGATAGAAAGATGTGGCTAGCAACAACATTTCATGTACATTATATAGCACAGTCTAAGTTGCAAATAAGCTGATTTGGTATTGAGAATGTCAATTACAGTCTTTATGGTGAAGGCAGCTTACAAGGCATGAAAGCACATATGGCCTGATAAACTCAAAGTCATCTTAGATAGCTTCCTTTTCCATGGGGAGCAGTCAAGATAGTTTGCAATGTGGTGTCTGGGTGATGCTCCTGAAGAAACCTGGATGTGTTAATGGACATGCATGAGTCAGATATGAATGTGCTTGAACCTGACACTGGGGACAAACAAAATTCAGGATATACAGTTCATGGAAACTTTGAAATGTTCCAACAAAAGGGAGATTTTGAATTGGTGGTCAGCCTTGTGTATCAGTCAGCGTGGAAATGTAATAAACTCAGTGATGTTTCTGATTGCTTCTGGACATTGGGTGGGAAGCTCCCTCAGAAAAGGTACTTAAAACCTGTAAGTACACAATTACCTAGGTGGTCTTTCTGTATTTCTAGTTCTTACAAATGCAAAAAAGAAAAATGTTTTTGGTCAGGTTCCCTATCATAGGACAAGATAAAGGTGTGTAAGTGTGGTGAAGGAGATCACATAATGCTGGATCCATACCAGTAAAAAGTGTGTTAGCTGGAACCATCTTGCTGTGGTTGAAACTATTCATATTCAGAGTTTCTCTATACCACAGTACCTCAGCCTAACCTCTTCCTTTCTCAGATGTACTCTAGTTACTGTCTTCAGTTATTGGCTGAGTTTCCTTGTCATACATTTTTCTATGGAAAAACTGTGGCAAACAGAGGACTCTCCATTCATGTCATCACACTGAAATCTAACCCTTCATGCAACAACACCATGGTGGTGTTGAGAAATGGTTTTGCTTCTGAAGGTAGAGTATAATGGAGAAACAGAGGTGGATGTAAAAGAAGGAAGAAAAAGAAGAGACAAATACAGGATGAAAGTAAAATCACATGGTATTAGAAAGTGAGAAATACAGCAACAGGTCATTGAGGAGAAAGCACTGATCTAGACGAGCAGGTAATTGAAGACAGACAAAAGGGTGGTTTTAAACACAGTTTTATTACATTAATAGGCCAGGTGTATTTCTGATAGGTCCATCATAGTGTTACAGGATTCTTACCACATAACTCAGGACAGGCTTTCTTTAGCTTACCCACAGGATTTAGCTTGTAACCTGAGCAAAAGCCAGAACATAAAGATTATGGCCTAAAATAGCACAAAATGTAATGTTGTTGCTTGACCAAATTTAAGTTTTAAACTGCAGACACAAAGGAAAGTAGAGGTTAGTGGAAAAGCACAGTAACAAATCAGGAACTCTCAGGTGTTATTTATATTTCACCTCTTCATGTATGTACTTGAAATAATCTGATACTAGGCAAAACAGAAGGTTATGTAACTAAACAAACTAAGTTATACTTAAGTAGTTGTAGGCTACTGGGGAAAAATATTTGTGAATGGCTGCTTGAAAATGTGACTCATGGATTGCAGTGCTTTATTAATAGTGTAAAAAGGCTAACTAGAAGAGAAATCAGGGACAGGGTTCTCGTAAGTCTGCTTTTTGCCATGTCAAAGGTACTTGCTGAACTTGGTATTTTAGTTGCTATTCATTAGGGAAGTAGATAATAAACCAAATGCCTACTTTGTGTGTCCTGTAGATTGATGTGCAATCTTAAATGTTGTATAGTGGCTCTTCAGAATCAGAACTTGTCATTTTGAGAGGTTATTGAAATGTGAGTAATACATCAGCAAGCTCAGTATATAAGGGTCATTCCACATTCTTCAGTTAGTGGGATGCATAATTCTTAAGCTACTGGCTAACAGTCTCTACATCTGTCAACTTTCCTACCTTTGTTTTGTTCAGTTACGATTGATCTGTGTTCAGGAGTTGATAAGCATTTGCTGTTCAAGGATTCTCTCAGTCATACAGTATGCAGCGGACTTCACTTGTGGAATCACAGAATCACTGAGACTGGAAAAGACCTTTGGGATGATCAGATCCAGCCCATAACCTAACACCACCCATATACTTTGCTGTAGTGTGGGATACATGTAGGTAGCATACTGGACTTTTATGCTACCCAGTCATGTAATGCCAGAGACCTTTCTTATACTCTTACTTATGATTCAGTGACCTAGAGAGATCAAGGAAGCATTACGAACTTGGACTTGTATGACTGGTACTTGAATGTGTCCAGAGAAGGGCAGTGAGGCTGGTGAGAGGCCTCGAGCACAAACCCTGTGAGAAGAGGCTGAGGGAGCTGGGATTGTTTAGCCTGGAGAAGAGGAGGCTCAGGGGAGACCTTCTTGCTGTCTACAGCTACCTGAAGGGTGCTTGTAGCCAGGAGGAGGTTGCTTTCTTCTCTTAGATGACCAGCACCAGAACAAGAGGACACAGTCTCAAGCTGTGGCAGGGGAAGTTTAGGCTGGAGGTGAGGAGAAAGTTCTTGCCTGAGAGAGTCATTGACTGCTGGAATGGGCTACCCAGGGAGGTGGTGGAGTCACCATCCCTGGAGGTGTTCAAGGTGAGTTTGGACATGGCACTTGGTCTAGTCTTGAGGTCTGTGGTAATGGGTTGGACTTGATGAGCTTTGAGGTCTCTTCCAACTTTGGTGATACTGTGAAGTGAGGCAGAGCACTTCCAGAGAGCTCATTATCTAGGTTCAGGAGGCAAACGCCAGTTCCAAATCCCAGACAAGGTGATACTGTGACTGTGAGATGATCTTCCCTAGTATTAGTCATTCTCTGTGGCCTCAGGAGAAATGGAATAGAATGGGACAGATCTGAAAGAACCAAGTGCCTCTGTCAAAGTGTAAGTGAATTATTAGCAGGTAAGATACTGTGGAGTTTTGTCTTTGAGAGATGCATGGGATTGTTAAATGCAGAGATCCAAGTCTAGCAGATGCCAAACCTTTTTCTGCTAATCAGTAGTTTGAGAACTTCTGTTTCACAGAGAAATTAAATGTCTCTTTAAAAGGCATTTCTGGATGCCTGTGTGCCTCTGTGATATGCCTTTTTCCCCCTTTCTAGGGTGAACAAGTAACATTTATCAAATTATGGCTTCATTCTGATTTCCCTTCAAACTATAAATGAACAGCTGCAGGTGAACCTGGTTAAATGTCACTGATCTGCTGTGATAATTGCAAGACAATTAAAGTATTTGATTGCTAATCTTTACAGGTTCTGTATTCCTGCTTCTTTTCTGAGAACGATCAAGTCTTTGGAAATTCTGAAAACTGTTGTGTTTTAACCCCACCTGGCAATCATGCACCACACAGAAGCTTGCTCACATCCCTCCCCCCCTGGTGGGATATGGGAGTGAATTGGAGGGGAGAAAGTAGAAATGATGGCTTGAGATAAAGACAGTTTAATAGGATGTAAAAGGAAGGGTTGGTAATAACAGTAATGATAATGTTAATAATGGTAACAGAATATGCAAATCAAGTGATGCTCAGCACTCTCTGACTGACATTCACAGTCCCCAGACCACAGTACTCCCCAGGCAACTTCTTCCAGTTTACATACTGGGAGTGATGTTGTGTAGTCTGGAATACTCCTTTTGGTCAGCTGTCTTTGTGTCCCCTCCCAATTTCATGTGTACTCCCAACTTCTGGTGAAAGGGCAGGATGAGAAGCTAAGTCCTTCACTCAATATAAACACTGCTCAGCAACAACAAAACCATCAGCGTGTTATCAGTGTTCTCCTAAATCCAAAACACAGCTCTGCACCAGGAAGAAAATTAGCTTTGTTCCAGCCAAAACCAGGACACTTAAGAGAATGGTTTCTAGTGTGAATGGCAGATTATTAATGAAAAGAAGATGAGAAATAATTTCTTCTGGATGACTTTCAGTTAGAATTTAATTGTTGGAAATTCATTCAATTATAAACATATGAAAGTTTCATTTTTAGGGAGAGCTTGAGAGTTCTTGTTAATTTTGTGCTTTGTGTGCAAAAAAGAAGCTTTCCCAGAAACTTTGAAGCTAATGTTACACATGGTAATTCTGTGAAAAACTGTTGCCACTCAATTCAGTCTTTCACAGCATCACTTTGAAGTGACTGATTGGGCCACATTGGTCCCAACTAGAAACATTACTGAGGAAACATTAAATGAGGAATATGGTCCCCAGTTCTTCTGTGGGTTTGCTGAGGACATGTGTGCTACCAAATGATGTAAAAGAAGCAGCAGAGCCAGAGTATGGAAAATAAAAATTCTTAGAGTTGCAAGTTGTGCCTGTCCAAGTTGTTGATATGTTCTGGTCTACTGGATGGAGATTTGAAAACAATTCCCTGTATTGCTTGTTCCTTATTAGAACTCTTACACTTTCCAAATCCATTCTTATCCCTTTGTTCTGAAACAGAACAAATCTGACCTGAGTGAAAGCTATTTGTGTCTGAATAAAAAAGCCTTTGGGCTACTTGTGCTTATTCCAGTGCAATTCTGCAGCTCATGGCTGTGTGCACAGTTAAGGTGATAAACTGGAAGGGAGAGTGAAGATGCTTGGGCGTCAGTTGTAAAAAGGCAGTGTTCTAGGCTGCCCTCTAATTTAAACTGTGTATGTAGAGCTGGAAATCTGTCCAGAGACGTTATTAAAAGAAATGTCTGAGAGTGCTATTATTCATAGCTGGTCCTGGAGATATAGAGGGATAGAGGGATATGCATAAATATATATATGCAGCATAGAATCATAGAATAGTAAGGTTGGAAGGGACCTCAAGGATCATCTAGTTCCAACTCCCTGCCATAGGCAGGGACACCTCCCACTAGTACAGCTCACTCAAGGCTTCCTCCAACCTGACCTTGAACACCTCCAGGGAGGGAGCAACCACAACCTCCCTGGGCAATCTGTGCCAGTGCCTCACCACCCTCACTGGAAAGAACTTCCTCCTAACATCCAGTTTCAATCTCCCCTCTGCCAGATCAAACCCATTGCCCCTTGCCCTATTGTTACAAGACCTTGTCGATAGTCCCTCCCCAGCCTTCCTGTAAATATCCTTTGCTGCTGCACTGAACATAAGCTAAGTACTTGTCAGTGATTCCTTGACTTATTGGCCACACTCCACCCTCACTATGCCATTCAGTTGTTTGTGAATGGCTCCAGTTTTTGTACCTGCAGAAATCTGCTTCCTTGGCTTTTGGAAATATTCATGTGGGTTGTTATTTTTTTTTTTTTTTTCTTTTTTGCATGCAAAGATGGCTTCCTGACATCTGCTTCAAATCAGAGTTTTTTCTTACAATATTCATGTATGCCCTCATCATGTGTATTAAACTGAAAGTAATTCTTGAATAGACATCCATATCATGCAGGATTTTGTGTACTTTTTATAAATGCCATCTGGATTTGATACTGCAATGAAGAGGCAGGATGCTTGCTTTCTCGACAAAGTGTTGTATCAGAAGCACTGTCAGGAAGGAGTCTGTGGGCCTTTCTTCCTTTCAGACCTGAGATAGCTTAGTCTCTGTCTGCAGCTTTACTTTAGAAGCTTTTCAGAAGTCACCAAAAAAAAAATATAAAAAATTCCACAGACACGGAAGGCTTCAATATTCTAACTAGCTCAGGAAAGGCTTTCAGTGCATTGCTGCAGACTCTCATTTATAGAGTCTGCAGAGATGTAGCAGGCAGTTTGCCAGAGCAACAAATTAACATTATTTAACATTTCTGAAACTTCTAATTAAGCTTGTTTTAGGCTCGCAGGCAAACTGGAGCATATATTTCCCATCCCCTCTTCAAGAACATTCTTGGCTTCTAGATGAGTTTTCCTAAGTGGTCCCAGCCCTAATAATGTCATCTAATGAGCTGTGCAAAAACATGGGGTGTTTTCTTCTCAAGGCTTCGTGTGCAATGATTTTTTTGCTTTCTGTCCGTGTGGGTTTGCACCCTATGATTTTTATTTTGAGTTTCAAGTTCAGCAGGGAAAGAAAAAAAAAAAAATAAAGAAGGAAAAGCAGCATTTCACAAGGTTTTATGTTGGTGCCATAAACTGGACCATACTCTCTCTAAAGACATGTGAATCTTAGGTAACCTTTTATGAAAAGTTTTGTGTTCGTAAAGAAATTCAAAAGGGGCACATTGTGTAGTTTATGACTTCATTGTGAACATTTTTTTACAGCTGTAATCCTTCCTTCTGAATGTTACAACTCTTGCTCTTTGCTATATGGTTAACTCAACAGAATGGTTCCTCTTATAAAGCCCTATTTGCAGATGGCTTGTGAAACACTCAGCTTTGCAGATGAATTGTTCTGTGTTTTGGATTGGGGCCCAATATACTTCTTTTTATGAAACTTTTTTTCTTTTTTTTTTTTCTTTTTTTTTTTTTTCTCCTTTGGAAGGCTTGAGCAAAATCAGTTCAATCACTTGTAGAAGACTCAGGAAAATCCAAGTCCAATGTTTAGAACAACTAAGGTTGGGAAGCGAGTTTTACAAGGAAGTATTTTCCTCTGAAAAGAAGTGCCTGAGTATGATTTAGAGGGGGTTATTTCTGGTTAAATTATAAGCCAAATCCAGGCAAACCTGGAAAATGCACCTGCAGAAAGAAAGAGTGAACAGGGCTGCTCCAAGTCTTTCTGGATATTTTCCTAATCTTTAACAAAGCTACGACTTGAAGGAGATACTCCTCATGTTACATGCTTGAGCAAAGTAATTCTTTGCTTAAAAAAAGGTGCAGGGAGCAATAAACATAGGATGTTCTTTTTTGTTTTTTGTCAGAACACGAAGGATTGTCAAAGCAGAAGCTTTTCAGATGCTTTTGGGTCAATGTATATTCCAATTGGAAACGTTTCAGTCAAAAAAATAATTACATATGGAGGAAACCATATGAGATCCTTCAGCCTCCTGCCACAATCTGGGCATGGATTTGTACTGTACAGAAATTCAGTTCCAATCCTTTTTCTAAAGAATACATCAGTGTTGCTCTATAAAGTAGAGGAACTCCAACAGAGGTGAAGAGGAGGCTCAGGGGAGACCTTATGGATGTCTACAACTATCTGAAAAGAGATTGTAGTCATGTGGGAGTTGGTCTCTTCTCATGGGCAATCTGTGATGGAACAAGAGGACATAGGCACAAACTGTGCTAGGGCAGGTTTAGGCTGGATCTTAGGAAGAAGTTCTTCACAGCAAGAGTGATTTGCATTAGAATGAGCTGCTCAGGAAGGTGGTGGAGTCACCATCCCTGGAGATGTTTAAAAGGAGGCATGAAGCACTTAGTGCTATGGTTTGGTTAATTAGAAAGTGTTAGGCAATAGGTTGATCTGGATGGTCTTGAAGGTCTTTTCCAACCTGGCTAATTCTGTGGTTTTGAGAAATTTGGCTTCAACATAGTGAAATGTTTGAAGATGGTCAACTTGCTTGTGCAAGAGCAATGGTGGTCTGCATCAGAGACTTTTTAGAGGAGTGGTTTTAGTAGCAGACCATTTAAGAATGTGCGTGGAAAGACTAGAAAGATTTGCTCACGTGTTGTATAATGAGGAAATCCATAGTATGGAAATTTGGTTTGCTGTTCTGATCTTCATTCAGCAATCTTTTTACAACTTTCTGCTAGCCACAGCTTGGGCTCTTGCCACCTGAGTGACAGCATCTACAGTTACCCCACGAGGAGGAAACTGTTTGTTTGTTTGTTTTTCTGACCATGTGAGTTGCATAGTCTGAACATATAGGCTTACAAGATCTTTCCTGTACTTCAGTATTACTCATAAAAAATATAAATATTCTATTAGATTCTATATGTAAATGAGAGAAATTTTGTCTCCCTGAAGAATGACAATGACAAGCCTTTGAGTGGCTCCATTTTAATAGCATTTTTTTCACTTCTATTTCTACCTATTACATGATACATTGAGATGATGCACTCCTTAGCATTTATATCCAGTGGGCAAATGATTCATGTCTATGGAATAACTTCTGATGTCTGGTAAATTGTGCTAAAATTCTCTTTCTTTTTTCCAATGGAGGGATTTTCTGCACAAGTTGTGGTACTCCCAAGTAGTTTTGTGTGCTTGGTTTTTCTGGAGGTATCTGAAGAAAGGCTGGACATAAAACTGGCTTCCAGGTAATCATAGTAAAAATGTTGAGCTGCTACTTGTGGAAAGCACAGCTTAGCATTGTAGGGACCAGGATTTGCTCACTTAATACACAGAAAGAGAATTGGTGATGATGGGTGTATTTTGTGCTTCTAGACTGTACTTTCATATGGACATTTTTGTATGATACTTTCACAGAATCACAGAACACCAGGCTGGAAGGAACCTCGAGGATTGTCTGGTCTGACTTTTCTAGGCAATAGCTTAATTTAAATGAGCTGACCCAGCACCCTGTCAAGATGAATCTTTAAACTTACCAATGGAGGGGAATCCACTGCTGGCATGGTAGGTGATACCAAGGTTCTCATGCTAAAAAAGAATTTCTTCTGGAGTCCAATTGGAATATATCTTTCAAGAACTAAGAATATATCAGTGAGTTTAGTGAATAGTTTAGCAGAAGCTCCTGCTATGGAATCATAGAATGGTAAGGTTGGAAGGGACCTCAAGGATCATCTAGTTCCAACCCCCTGCCATAGGCAGGGACACTTCCCACTAGCACAGCTCACTCAAGGCCTCCTCCAACCTGGCCTTGAACTCCTCCAGGGAGGGAGCAGCCACAACCTCCCTGGGTAACCTGTTCCAGTGTCTCACCACCCTCATTGCAAAGAACTTCCTCCTCACATCCAGTCTAAATCTCTCTGCCAGTTTAAATCCATTGCCCCTTGTCCTGTCATTGCAAGACCTTGTCAATAGACCCTCCCCAGCCTTCCTGTAGCCTCCTTCAGATACTGGAAAGCTACTATCATGTCTCCTGGAAGCCTTCTCTTCTCCAGGCTGCAGAGCCCCAACTCTCTCAGCCTGTCCTCATAGCAGAGCTGCTGCAGCCCTCTGATCATCTTTGTTGCCTCCTTTGGATCTACTCCAACAGTTCCATGTCCTTCCTGTGCTGGGTGCTCCAGAACTGCACACAATATTCCAGGTGGGGTCTGGGGAGAGCAGAGTAAAGGGCTGGAATCACCTCTCTGGTGAAATTTTCTGCTGGCTAAGATGATGCCAGTCTGGGGCATGTTGTGGGCGTTGTCTGTGTCTGAAAGAAGGGAGCTTCAGCTTGACTCATTTGCATGCCTACAAACACTGCTGCCTTTCAGTAGAGCATACTAAATGTATATTTTTCGTTCAGATGGGCTTTTCATTCTGTAATTAGTAAAAATAAGACATGGGGCAGAGTACAACATGATTTTTAAAAACATCTTCAATAATCCTGATGAGCTGAAAGGTCTTAAGGGAATTTTGGAAGAAGGCCTTGCATGGAGAGATGAAGCAACCCTCTGTTTTTGTGCTGTGGACTTGTGAGCTGCTCATATTTGCAGCATTCTGGTAACAAGCAATGGAAGGTTTTTGGATTAATTTGGTTTCACTGGAGCAGTTATTGTTTATGTTGTAGTTATGGTAGTATGAATTATATGTGTCTTTGTTAATGGATAGGACAAATGACTTCAACTTGGCCTGCACGTATAACCCATCCTGATTTGAGAGCAACCCTGTAAAACGGGAATGTGCACCTCATTGTAGGCCAAAGCATTTGTGAGGAACGTGTCCAAGGCACCTGTAGAAAATTAAAGCCTTTGCTCTCCTTGTACACAAAAATTTTCAAGAGGTAATTACCCTCAGTGTGAAACATAATACAACTCCCATTAGATGGAACACATGGAGTGAAAACTGAATAGGCGTCTTGTCGGGAGTGCTCCTGAGAATTAATAGGGCTGTCCAGAGCGGTAATAGGAGTCTTGTCTTCGCCCTGCTGTACAGCTATCCCTCTCCTTACCTTCTGCAGCTTGTGACGAGGCTCCTGCATTGGGCTCAGCAGACAAACACAGGCTTCATCCACGTCACCAACTCCTGCCAGCTGCTTTGTTTCTGTGAGCTGGCTGCTGCCTTGAAAGGCTCCCACTTTTGTCCCTGGCCTGCCCAACTCCTTTGCGTTCAGTTCCCTGTCGCTGTGCCAAGGACTACCGCGGAAGCCTCTGCTTTTCTGTGAGCTGCAAGGATGAGAGTGACAAAGCGGGGCTGCTGGGTTCAGCATCTCACTTTGTTAAGCCATTCTTTTATCCTTCAGGGAACTTCCTCTGTGGAGATGGAGCTGAAAGTTAAGCTTTTGTGCTTTGTTCTGGCAGCTGAGCCGCAAATATCCAGTTTCCTCTCTTATTGTTTGACATTTTGTTTATGTCTTTCTGCTACAGAAATAGAGCAAAATGTCTTTGTGTTCAGGTTTTCTGCTCCCTCTTACTATTGAATGATGATCAAGTTCAGGTTTGAAGCTTGCCCTGGTATTTCCTCTGTTCCATCTAGTTCTGAAGATTTCTGCCAAGTGGTTAAGTTGTGTGCCTGCATACCTACTTTGCCCGATCGCTCCTAGTTTTGTTTCTGTTTCCTCTGATGGTTGTCAGGTAAACAAGGTGTGAGATGTGCTGGCAGCCTGTGGCACTTAGAGAACCTTCTCTTGTGCTTGGAGAGGCAGATGGTGCCTTGGCTAATGTCACACTGTAATGGGGGGTGTCTTGCAGTGCAGCCTTCTGGGCCATACTGGCTCTAATCCAGAGCAGTTCAGTGTAATTGCTTAGACTTCTACTTGGTTTGAACGTTAAAAGCCATTTAAACATGAACTGAAATCTCCAGCTTGCTCTAGTGACCATTAATTTTGACTGAAACACTTCAAGTTGCAGTGAACTGGTTTGAAGGGTTTAGACATTAATTCATGGACACTTTCAGCAGTTCTATTGTAGTTAGTCACCAGTTTGCAGCTTGCCAAGTGCAGTTTGAATTGTCTTCGAGCTTCTCAGAAGGGAGACTACAATTTCAGATGTCACTAAAATTCCTCAGGTTCTGTCTCTCATGCTGAGTGCTAAGTTTCTATGGTTTAATATGTAGTGGCATATGTTGATTGTCTTTGAGAGTGGATGAAATTAAGGATCCATCTAAACCTTTGGATACCCAAGTAGGAGTTTAACTGTGCTGTAATGCCTACTTCTCTTTGCCTTTCCCATTCCTTCCTCTCATTCTTCCCTGAAACACATAAAACATCTTTTTGAGGGGTGATGAGGAAGTGGACTACTCTCATGCACAGTGCTTTTTGGGGTTTTGGGGCAGTCTTATGGCAAGCTATGATCTGCCCTTTGGGTGTTATTAAATGTCAGAAAGATCCAAAATATCTGCTTTTGCCAGTCCAGAAATAAGTTAGTACAATATCTGCAGTGCTTTGTGCTGTCTCAAAATGCATTTCTTGTTCCACTGCTAGCAGTGACTGTGGATAATCTGCATTGTAGAGTTGCATTTATTGATTTCTAGACAAAACCTAATTAATTTGTGAGGAAAAAAATTGTTTTACCAGATGAGCCTTGTAAACTAAGCTTGGAAATCCAGATGTTGGCTTTCTTGTGACCAGTAATCCCCATTTTATGCTTATTATAAAAGTATATAGAGGGTGCATTTTGGCATGCATGGCAGTCCTAGCACAAATCAATTCCCAGTTAGAACAAATAGGGGTTTAATGTGTAAATGCAATAAATGATAACATTGCGCAGCTACGTTTCCCTCTGTAGTCCTTCCCTCAAAACTTCTGAGTGACTGATTCGTATCTTCATTTTCCTTATGGACTGCTTCCGTGTGAAATTAGAGACTCAGATACTTAATACACTTGTAATCCAGCATTTCCTTTTCAGTAGTGGTTTAAAGATCAAAAGAACTCTGTCTGTGTTGTCTGTGTTTTCCGGAATGGGAAACTTCCCTCACGCTGCTTTAATGGTCAAATTTTCCTGTCCTTTCCTTGACCTTACTTTATTTTAATGTAACCATGCTCATATTTAATTTAGGTGGTAAAGCTGCTTGTGTAGTTGTCTATGTTTTTGCCAAGCCCTTTGGGTGCTGTAGATGTGATACATATCAATTAGAATAAAGCCGGACTCTGAAATCTTTAGTACGGATTTGGACTCGACTGTTTCCCGTGTTCCTGGAAAGATAAAGTCATGCACTTTTGGACTTCTGGTTGCTTTTCATTCTTCATCTCTTAATCATTTTTTGTCTGAAAGTGACCAAGTAGCAATTCAGCTGTCCTTCTGGGCTGTTCTGATCCTAAAGCAGATTATTAGTGATGTGGTTTTTTTTGCATCCTATACTTTATCAGTTTAAAAAGATTATGCTTAGTGTTTTGACATCACAGTTACTTGCAGTTGTGAGGAGAGTCTTCAGGTGTTTAATTCTCCTGAATTGACATTTGATGAAAAGTTAGTGCTTCAACTGTGTTACATGCTCTTTCTGTTGTAGCCATTCCAGATATCTTCTGTCATCTAGGAACATTTGGAGCTCCCTGAACTATGGTTTGGTTATTAAAATAAAGACCTGAGTTCACAGTAAGTTTTAAAAGTATGGAATTTTCCCTTTGTATCAAGTATAATTCTATTCACACACTGACTTTGTTTTTTTCCCCCATAACAAAGGTAATACTCTGCTCATACCTAAAGTACCAAGGAAGAGGTGAAAACTACCTGTAGCTGGCTCCTCTGAATCTCTTGGTCTTCAGCAGTTCAGCAGCAGCATCTTGTTCTCATAGGTTATTGAGAGACCAAGGCTCTTCACTGCTCCTGTTATTGTTTATATATCTGGTGTTAGGCATTATCATAGAATGTCAGGGGTTGGAAGAGACCTCGAAAGCTCATTCAGTCCAACCCCCCTGCCAGAGCAGGATCACCTAGACCAGATCACGTAAGAATGTGTCCATTTGGGCTTTGAATATCTCCAGAGAGGGAGACTCCACAACCACCATGGGCAGCCTGGTCCAGGGTTCTGTCACCCTCACAGGGGGAAAAAAACCCCTCCTCACGTTTCCGTGGAACTTCCTGTGCTGCAGCTTCTACCCATTGCCTTTTGTCCTGTCGGTGGGCATCACTCAGCAGAACCTGGCTCCAGCCTGTTGGCACTCACATTTATGTATTTATAAACATTGATGAGGTCACCTCTCAGGGTCCTCTGCTCCAAGCTGAAGAGCCCCAACTCCCTCAGGCTCTCCTCCTAACAGAGCTGTTCCATTTCCTGCAGCAGCTTTGTGGCTCTGTGCTGGACTCTCTCCAGCAGTTCTATGTCTCTCTTGAACTGAGAGACCCAGAACTGGACACAGTACTCCAGATGCAGCCTCACCAGGACGGAGGGGCAGGAGAACCTCTCTTGACCTATTAGCCACAGCCCTTCTAATACACCCCAGAATGGCATTGGCCCTCAAAGAGTTTGTTGAAGGTAGTTGAATTGGGTTAGTCTTATCCCAGCAGCTTCAGATACACAAAACCACTTCTTTTCAGTTACATAGTTTTGGGGAAATGTTCTGTCTACTTAAATCAACCCTTGCTGTGTTACAGAATAGCGCAGATTGGTATTGCAGTGTCTGCAAGTCCTTCAAAAATAGCTTTCTAGTAGCTTGTGGGTTGGACTAAATTACTTTTTATAGGCCCACTCCAACCCAAAGCATTCTGTGATCCCTGTGAACGTCCAATTGGCAGCAGGACACGAGGCTCCTGTGATCAGTGTGGATATGACTAGGCTGTTGCTGGAGGTGATTGTCTTCCGTACAACACCTCCAGAATTTTCCCTTCACCCATAACTCTTTCTACTTCATAACCCTTTAAAAAAGATACTGATGTAGTATCCAGCAGAATGAGACATTTACCTGGGTTTTGGAAAGGTAGTCATACAAATAATAATGAACTGTAAAACATAACAACCTCGACAAGAACTAAATGCTGGCTAGGGCAACTTTTCCTTTCTGGATCAGACAGGTGTTATCCTAATGGAAAGTCCAAAAGTGAAGGGAGACTGAAGAATCATTTCAGAATGTGATATAAGAACCAAATGGCTGCAGTTGAGTGTTGCTTCAGAAGCTGGAAAGTTAAAACTAATCCCAATAGCCGAATTAGTGGGCAAACAAAATGCTGGTCAAAGGTGCATAATAAAATTAATGTTATGACATAGTTGTGCAGTTTCCCAGGTGTACCTGTAAGAATTTTATGGATCAGTTTTGTTTTCCTGCCTACAGACACATGCGTGTCCTTAGCTTTTCAGTATGGTACCTTTCCAGCAGAGAGGAGAAAAGCAGTTTTGATAAATAGTTCTCAGCACTACAGTGTTTAAACCATTTTGAGTGTAAGGTGTCTTAATTACTTTAACAGGATTTATGAGAACCAAAATATTTTGGCCAAAGACCGATTTGCATTTTACGACTGAGCGCTCTCTGAGTCTGCCCCAGTCATTTGTGCAAGCAGTGAAAAAAAACTGATTGCAAATAACATCAACATTTCAAAATCGATCTTGGAATACATGGGAGAAGCTGAAGATCATGCTTTCTAAGTTGTGATTTATCTGTAGTATGGTAGTGTGATGGTTTGGGAGTTCCCTGCCCCCCATTCTTCGTGAAATCCCCCAGACTAGAACCAGTCAACTGGAAGTTAAGGACTGAAGCTCTATTTACAGCTCAGCACAATGTACAAGCAGAGATAGACACTATAGAGAGGAATAGTTACAGACATAGACAATGTAAAAGGAATACAGAAACACAATCCCCCTCCCAGAAATCAGAGACCACAGAAGGGGCTCCCCACCACTCTTCCACCTTCTCCCCACCCCTCTGCCTTATCCCAAGGTTTGTCTTCTGTGCAAGCTGGATTTTGGAGGATCAACCAGAAAGGTTAGAAGAAAGGTGGTTAGTGAGGTTACTCAGCAGAGGGGAGAAAAGCCAGAAGCTGCTAGACAACCTGAGACACTGTGCCCCAGAGACTGTATTATCTTTGTTTTGAGTTCTTACTCTTAAACATCTCAGCAAGCCTATGAGTGAAGCAGACGTCACCACTATTTCCTTTTCACAACTTGTAATANTTTTGGTGGATGTTTTAAACAACTTTCAAAATAATACACAAAGTTTTGTTTGTATAGGTGAGGTGTCTGTAGATATGAATCTGCTGTCTATTGGAAAACAGAGGTGTTTCCCAACAATCCCATTCACATTTCGTACTCTCTTCCATCTCCTGTTGGAACAGAGTCCTGTTGGAATAGGCTCCTGTTGGACTCAAGCATTTACTGTTTGAGTGGCTCCCATTATTTTTAATCAAGTGGTGTGCTGGTTGTTCTTTTGCTATTTCTTTTCTGTTTTAAGTAAAGGGTTAGGGGCAGACCTTCCAGCCATCTGCTTTGAATCAAAGTTGCTTTAATTTCCATGTATGCCATCTTCTATCTGTCATTTCTGGTAATCCTCACATAGTTGACATGTGCAGGATTTCAGATGCTGTCTCATGAGCACATCTTTAGCTTTTATTTTCAACTGGTTCATAAACATGTTTGCTTTAACATATCCTTAGCTTGCTCTTCCTGGATTCTAAATCCAGAATCAAGATCACAGTGTCCTTCAAGTGTCATTTGAGAGTGTTCAGCATCTTTTAATAAAGTGCAAGTTAAACAAGCCCAGCTGGCAGTTCACAGGATGTGTTTGGACATTCTTTCTACTTAGATTAACAAGACTAAAACTTAGATGCATTTGTAATTATGTAAATCCACATGAACTCAAAGCTGCCATTCAGATGCTTTGAGAAGAAAAGCAGTTGCATCTCCAAGTATCAGTGTCCTTGTCTGGTTTTGATGTTTCTTGAAGCTTTCTCCTCTTCTAAAGCTGTGCTGAATAGATGCTAGCAGCTGGAGAGGTAAAAGGGTAGGTAGTATTTTGCAGTAACCCATGCATTAAGCATTGTCTCTTAGATTTTGATGTTTCTTGAAGCTTTCTCCTCTCCTAAAGCTGTGCTGAATAGATGCTAGCTGCTGGAGAGGTAAAACGGTAGGTAGTATTCTGCAGTAACCCATGCATTAAGCATTGTCTCTTTTAGAGCTCTTCTGAACTGATTGGTTCTAATTCTATTTGAAGGAAACTTTTAAATTTCAACATGATAAAAATATCTGAATTGTGAATCTGTGGTGATCTGTTGGTAGAAAGTATTACTTAAAACAAATAGCTTGGGTTTTTTTTTCTATCTTACTGGAGAGAATACCAGATCTTGGGCTGCGGCAAGAGAAGTGTGGCCAGCAAGTCAAGGGAAGTGATCCTCCTCCTCTACTCCTCACTGGTGAGACCCCACCTGGAGTACTGCTTCCAGTTCTGAAGCCACTTTTACAAGAGGGCTTATGGACATGCTGAAAGGTGTCCAGAGAAGGACTGCAAGGATGATCAGAGGGCTGGAGCTGCTCTGCTATGAGAGACTGAGGGAGTTGGGGCTGTTCAGGCTGGAGAGGAGAAGGCTCCCAGGTGAGCTTATTGTGACCTTTAGTATCTTAGGGGTACTACAAGAAAGCTGGGGAGAGACTTTTTAGAATGTCAGGTAGTGATAGGACTAGGGGCAATGGAACAAAGCTAGGAATGGATAGATTCAGACTGGATGTTAGGAAGTTCTTCACCGTGAGGATGGTGAGACCTTGGAATGGGTTGCTCAGGGAGGTGGTGGAAGCCTTATCCCTGCAGGTGTTTAAGGCCACTTTGGATGAGGCTCTGGACAGCCTGATCTAGGATAGAGTGTCCCTGCCCATGGCAGGGAGGTTGGAACTAGGTGATCCTGGTGGTCCCTTCCAAACCTGACTGCTTCTATGGTTTTAATACCGGTGTATGTGACACCCTGTAATGCCTAGGCATAAAGTAAAGCCAAAGCTGGAACACAATGCCTTCTTTACCTAGGAGAGGACAAGTTTACCCCCACACAGCCCATCAGATATAGATATAACCCTTTTAGATGAGGTCCAACAGTGATTTGAACATTGAGATTTGATTTGAATTGAAAGGTTGTGTTCATTGTGTTCATTTGTCCTGAGATGCTGCTGTGTGCTGAAGTCCTGGGGAAGAGTATGTGTGTGAGGTGCAAGGTAGCATATGTCATGTGGAAATCCCAATGCAGAGCAAAACCATGGCCAGCAGTGCTTTGCTTGCTGCAGAGCACTTTTCAGCAGCTTTTGGAATATTATAATTAATGTGAAATAAGAGACTTTGGCATTTTTTTTTCCCTTCACAGCACTGAGATGGTTGTACACAAAGTATATAAAATCTTTCTTGTGAGGCTCAGTTGGGGTAAATTAAGAGAAAGGTGTTCTGTAGGAATCCAAAATTAAGGTCTTTGGTCACTGAGTATTGCATTTCCCCAGAAGCTGTTAAAATTGTGTTGAAAAGCTGTTTTCAGAACTACCGAAGTTCAAAGATAAGCTTTTTTCCTTGTATGACTTACTTAAATTTTCCACATTTTGTGAGGTTTGTAGTATCTAATCAGGGAGGTGAGAGTGTGAGCTGCAATATACCCTGAAGCTTACCCCAGAAGCAGAGCAGGAGCTTGCTAACCTGGCAGGCTTTAGCTCCTAGAGGTTTATAGAGATGCAAATGACATGCCAAACAACAAACTGAAAACAAAAAGAAATGCCCAGCTACTGAAGGGGCTCAGCATGCTAATGACAGGCTTCATTAGGGTATCCTAATATGGACAATTGCTGCAGCTACGAGCAGAACAGATATAATGACTCTTCCTTCACAACACAGTAAATGCTGAGTATTATTTAGTGCTGTTTACTTCAGAGTCTGTGTTGGGGTAGAATGGAACCATCTTATAGGGTAGTTTTTTTTTAATTACATGAGGAAACAAATGTCTTTTTTCACTGCCACTTTTTCTGACTTGGCATCCATGATCTTTTTTTTTTATGTGCACATTTTTTGAAAGAGATCAACTTCAGAAAAAAAGGGAGGATGAAAAGATGCAAGACCCATGAACAGTAAATGTGACGTTTTTCATTTATCATAAATAAAATAGTAAGTCAAATCAGGATGTCTGTTTGATTTACTCTATGGGTTGCTACAGCTTTCTGCCTCCTTTGGAACAGGCAGATAAAAGGAACTGTTAAATTTAACAACTTATAAATAGCATCAAAAGAAAATTCCAGTAGCCATAAACCCTTCAACCTCCAAAAGTTTGATTTCGTGCTAAGTGTCTCTATTACTAGACACATATATTGAAGCTTTTACAACATTTGGTATTGAAATTGTCTTTTACTTTGTGTAGGTCATACATGTGGGTGTGAGCATATGTGTGTTATCATTTAATAGTGACCTTTTTGATTCCTCTGTTAATGATCACAGCCATATTCCCAGCACAGGAGGTCCTCAAACACATTCCAGGTGCAGCTTTGTCTAATAGAAGAGCATCAGCATGATTGTTTTTATGTCACTGAAACAAAAGTGTGATCTGTTTCAGCTGCACAGGGTAAAATGAAGTGTTAAACTACTTGCAAGCAATAGTAATTTTTTTTCCCCTCTGTGGAAAAACAAAGGTGCTTTGAGCTTTGTAGCATACACTGGGGAGGCACACAAATCTCTTTTGCAGACATCTTGAGCCAAGAGATCTGTAACTCCTTACAGAAAGATAATGAACAGTAGGAGGAAGGTAGTATTCAGGGCTAACTGGAAAATTGTTCTCGCAGAAGAACTTTTTATGTACAGGCACTAGACATTTGCTGTGTGTAGACTGAGCTGAAACCTGTTGCCTCACAGAATCACAGAAACATTCTGGTTGGAAATGGCTCCTAGGATCACCAAGTCCAACTGTTATCCCTACTCTACAAAGTTCACCCTTAAACCATATCTTTACGGACCACATCCAAATGACTTTTAAACACATCCAGGGTTGGTGATTCCATCACCTCCCTGGGCAGATCATTCCAATGCCTAAACATTCTATCTGGGAAAACATTTTTCCTAATATCCAGTCTAAACATACTCAGTGGCAGCTTGAGGCCGTTCCCTCTTGTTCTATCTCTATTTACCTGTAAGAAGAGACAAGCAGCAGCCTATTCACAATGTCCTTTCAGATAGCTGTAGGCAGCAATGAGCTCTGCCCTCAGCCTCCTCTGTTTCACACTAACCATCCCCAGCTCCCTCAGTCTCTCCTCATCAGATTTATTCTCCAGGCCCTTGCCCAGCTCCCTTGTCCTCCTCTGCACTGGCTCCAGCACCTCCACATCTGTCTTGCATTAGGGTGCTCAAAACTGAACACAACACTCAAGGTGGGGCCTCACCAGAGAAGAGCCCAAGGGGACAATCACCTCTCTGCTCCTGGCTTTGTTTGCTACCTGGGCACACTGCTGGCTCATATTCAGTTGTTTGTTTATTACAACTCCCAGATCCCTNTACATGTATATACATATATATATAAGAATACATATATTTTATTTCCCCCTTGAAAACTTTCAGCTTTCACTACCTTCTCATGATTGAAATGTTTTGAACTTGGCCCATAAATCACTGTGGACCAGACTTAGACATTACTTTCCCTACCTGGTTGTGTGGTAACTGTGGTTTAGTGTAATGCAGATTTGTGATGTGACTGCTGAAGTGCTGGTAGGAGTGACTGAAGGGTTATCAGAAATGCAAGTTTTACAGTGATTACTGTCAAATGGGCTTCTACTGGTGCTTTGCAGGGTAGTTAAATAGTACATTGCTATTTTGTCATTTTGTGGAGGCTTTTTATCCCATGATGGAAGTGTTTTGGAGGCCTTTTCTCCTGGTGATGGAGGATTAGGCTGGAGGTAAGGAGAAAGTTGTTGACTGAGAGAGTCATCGGCTACTGGAATGGGCTGCCCAGGGAGGTGGTGGAGTCACCATCCCTGGAGGTGTTCAAGGTGGGTTTGGATGTGGCACTTGGTGCCATGGTCTGGTCTTGAGGTCTGTGGTAATGACTTGGACTTGATGAACTTTGAGGTCTCTTCCAACCTTGGTGATACTGTGAATCGAGGTGGTGGTGGCTGTGGCACAATTCGCTTTCTCCTCTATACGTTCAACACTTTAAAGCATCAGCAGTTTTCAGGGCTTAACACTTAAAACGTTTATGGTGTGTGGCATTCCTCTGGCTGACTACTGAGTAACTGTTTGCCTCGGGCAGAACATGGTGTATTGTTGATGAAAAAAGTGAGAATATTTCTGTTATCTTAAGAATTGTTCCAGATGAACACAGAACAACCTCACCACGCCTTGGAAGCAAATCATGCTGAACTGATTGTTTGAGTTGTCAGTGATGAGTTACAGCTCTCCTGCTGCTCTTTGGTTAGCAATTTTGCAGTATAACGGAGTACATAAATGAAGTAGCCTTTTCCATGGCCTAAATTCTGAAGTTTTGGAGGGGGAAAAAAAAAAAAGCAAACCCTAAACCAGAAACATTAATTAATTAGTCTAGAGAGGGATGTCTTACAGAGATCAAACTTACGTGTCTTACGTTTGGCAAAACCTGCAGTAGTCCCTCAGCATAAATGAGTGTCAGTCTGGGTTACATGGGCATTTATACCATGTAATGCTCATCTAAGAGCAGGAGAGGGAGGGACCTGATGGAAAGAGTCTGGTGGGGAGCCTTGAGGATGAATGGGCGACTTGAGCATCTAGGAGCCTGGGGCTGTTCAGTCTGGAGAAGAGAAGGCTGATGGGAGATCTGATCAATGTATATAAATATCTGAGGGGTGGGTGTCAAGTGACTGGGGCCAAGCTCTTTTTGGTGGTCAGCAGCAATAAGCCAAGGATCAACAGCTGCAAAGTGAAACAGAGAAGGTTTCACCTCAGCATGAGGAGAAACTTCTTTCTAGTGAGGATGACAGAGTCCTCTGCCCAGAGAGGTTGTGGAGTCTCCTCCTCTGGAGTCTTTCCAAACATTCCTGTGTGATACCCTGAGTGATCCTGCTTAGCAGGGGGGTTGGACTCAACCTTTGGAGGTCCCTTCCAATCTCTAAGGTTCTATGATTACTTTTTGTTCTGATATGGCATATCATGAGAGTCTAATTTTGATCCCTGCAGTACCCTTAGCTTTAGGAAAAGTTGGACTCCATGATCTCTGGAGGTCCCTTCCAACCTCTGAGGTTTTGTGATTGATTCTAAGCTGTGAGCCCCAGATAGGGTGAATTCCACTGTAGTGGCCAACTGATGGATGTCTGCTATCTTGATGGATTCAATACTGACCAAAGTAATTTATACTGTGTTAAATTAAAGAGAAAGATTACTGGTAGTCAAAACACGGCTGTCTAGTGCTATATGGCTGATGATAAATGCTCTGAAAAATCAAATGTACCTAACTGTGAGTAGGCTGCGTGCAGTCTGTTGTGCCACAGCCTTATCTGGGTTCTCCTAGTGGTAAATGTGAGAGTGAAAGGCCAGGGTTTAACTTCAAGAGGTGTGTTTTTACAAAGCTCTCTCACTTAAGAGTGTGAAGTGCTGCTTTGCTTTCCACACAGCAACAAGTAATGAATAAGAGCTCTCAAGGAAAGATGGAGGGAAGATGCTTTAAAGATACTTTCAGCATATCCATAAGTGTGTTGCTTGTTCATTGTTAGTTAGCAGTTTTTCCCTTGACTGTGGTGCTGTGAAAGTTCCTAAATATGCAGCAGTAGGAGATACAGAGATTATTCAAGGGAAACTATGAAGTGCAAGTGCATTTCAGAAATGTTTTAATTCTTCCTTGTTCTGGTTAAAGTAAATCTGGAGCTCACAGGATGTCAAGGGTTGACAGGGACCTCTATAGATCACTGAATCCAACAGACCTGCCTGAACCAATCTTGCTCAGGTCACACAAGAACACATCCAGACAGGGCTGGAAAGTCTCCAGAGAAGGAGACTCCACAACCTCTCTGGGCAACCTGTTCCAGGGCTCTGTGACCCTTACAGTCAAGAAGTTCTTCCTCACGTTGAGGTGGAACCTCCTGTGCTGCAGTTTATACCTATTGCCCCTGGTCTTATCACAGGGTGCAACTGGGAAGAGTTTGTCCCCAACCCTCAGATATTTATAAACATTGATTTGATCTTCTATAAATCTTTTTCACCAGAGCAAAGAACCCAGATGTTCCTTAAAATCCTGGAAAACTTCAGTTGTTCAGACTTGGTTCCCATATCTAAGATTTTCTACTATCAGACATGTTGAGCCTCTCTGTGGGCTGTCCAGGACTGTGACAGTGCTCCTGGGGCTCTGGGAGTCTATTTTCCTTACACTTTCTGAAAGGTAGAATTGGATCTTACAGACCTTTTCTCAGCAAGTGGAGATGTGCAATCTTTTGGTACCACATTAAGCAGTTATTGTTTAAACTAAGCAGAAAAGAGAGCAGCCTTGCTGAGGCAAAGAGTGTCCTGTTATGCTTCTTAAAAAATGCAAAAGTTATTGTGAATATATGTTTATATATATTTTTAATATACCTTTCTTAATTTTTTTTTTTTGGTTTTTTTAATGTTCTGCACAAGCTAAAGAGGTTGGAACATGAGAACATACTGGGAAAGAAGCTATGCAAACTGTTGAAAAGGCATTTAAAGTGAGGATAAAATATTGCTTAATGCTTATAGAAAATGTATGGGAAGCTGAATATTTTTGTATGTAGTATGTTGATGTATTTTACAACAGTGGGTGTAAATTATTGGAATGTCACTGAAACTATACAGACATAGGCCAACTGAGTAGCTGGCTTATATTTTCCTGTCTTTTCTACCATGTGTAGAAAAAAAAAAGCAACTCTTGTTGAACTTCTCTGTGCTGTGTGGGTTTGTAGCTTTCTCTAGTTTTGGAGAGAGAGAAAATGTAGGATGAAACCAGTTTTTTTGGGGGGGAAAAAAAACTTCAGGAGAAAATGACTAAACAGGTGTTGTAAGCAGGAGTCAAGACATAGACATATTAATTACCTATTTTGATAATATAAGATAAATCTGAGAAAGAAGTCTAACAGTCACAGAATCACCCAGGCTGGAAAAGACCTCTGAGATCATCAAGTCCAACCTATAACCTATAACATCAGTTTAACCATGCCATCTAAGTGCCACATCCAATCTTTTCTTAAACATCTCCAGGGATGGTGTCTCCACCACCTCCCTGGGCAGTCCATTCCAGTGCCTACTCACCTTTCTGTGAGGAAGTCCTTCCTAACATCCAACCTAAACCTCCCCTGGCACAGCTCCAGGCTATGTCCTCTTGCCCTGTCACAAGTTACCTGTGAGAATAGCCTGACCCCTATCTGACTACAGCTTCCCTTCAGGTAGTTGTAGAGAGTGATAAGGTCACCTGTAAGTCTCCTCTTTGTCCAGGCTGAACGACCCCAGCTCCCTCAGCATCTCCTCATCAGCCTTTCCCTCCAACCCCTTCCCCAGTCCTGTTGCTCTCCTCTGGACCCACTCCAGCACCTCAATATCTTCCTTGCAGTGAGGGCTCAAAGCTGCACTCATTGCTCAAGGTGAAGCCTCAGGAGTGCCGGCAGAGGGGCAGAATTACATCCACAGGCTACACTGGCCACACTATTCCTGATACAGGTTAAGATGCCATTGGCCTTCTATGCCAGCTGGGCACCCTGCTGGCTCATGCCCAACCAACTGTCACCCAGCACTCCCAAGTCCCTCTCAGCCAGGCTGCTCTTTCCAGCCACTCTCCCCCAGTCTGTAGCTGCATGAGGTTATTGTGCCCAAAGTGTAGGACCCTGGACTTGCTCCCATCGTATCTCATCCCTTTGACCTCAACATGTTGACCCAGTCTGGCCAGGTACCTCTGCAGCATCTTCCTAATCAGTCCTTCCTCGTATGCACCTCTGAGGCCTTATAGGATGCTGATAGCTGATGTCCTGAAGGGCATTTTGGAAAAAAATTTTTCAATAAAGTTTTGGAATTAGGGTTGCAGTTTGCAGTATTTGTGAGTAGGAGGGAAATAAAAAAAACCCAAAAAACCATCTCTACAGAGAAAAGAAACTATTCAGTAATATGTAAAAGCAGAAGGTTGGCTTAGTAGGTGTATCATGGACTTTAGAGAGAATATCAACCATCTGTGTATTTGACTTTGGTCCCCCTATCCCCTGCACCCCCTTCTTCCAATACCCAGCTGATAAATCATTTTGAAGTCAAGTGCCAGGTACGTGACAGAAGCTTCGAGAAGAATTCGACATTGCACGTAACAGCAATGAAGACCAAAAGCCTCTCATGAATGTCTGACAAGCACCACCTTTAGCAGTGCTGCCTGAAGCAGTAATGCTCTGTGCCTCCCCTGTCTGTGTGAAAAAGCTTCCAGGCTTGCTGCAGCACCGCGAGGAGTTGCTGGGTGTGTTATGTTCTGACAAACACCGGCTGCAGACATGAAACAGAGCAGTCTAACTTTTGGCTTCTTAAGTTGAAATTGTCTCAGTGCTGGATTACTGCTTTGTAAATGAACAACATTCTTTTTTTTTTTTTTCCCCCTTTTTTCTTTCTAAATTTTTTTTTCCTGTGGTCTTGTGGCCTAATATTAATTTTCAAACCGGAAACTTAGCGAATTAGATCATTTTTCTTCAGTCTGTATCCCTCGGGATATCTAACCTATGTTGCTTGTTTTAATTAAATTACCACATTTTCCATATGATTAAATGCTTGAATAATGAAGACTTATGGGACTCAGCTTTAGTGCACCATACATGAATGTGCAGTGTGCACATGCAGCCCAGACAGCCAACTGAGTCCTGGGCTGCATCAAGAGCAGCGGGGCCAGCAGGGCACTGGAGGGGATTCTACCCCTTTACTCTGCTCTTGTCAAACCCCACCTGGAGTACTGTGTGCAGTTCTGGAGCCCTCAGCACAGGAAGGACATGGAACTGGTGGAGTGGGTCCAGAGAAGGGCCACGAGGATGATAAGAGGGCTGGAGCAGCTCTCCTATGAGGACAGACTGAAAGAGTTGGGGCTCTGCAACCTGGAGAAGAGAAGGCTTCCAGGAGACCTGATAGTAGTCTTCCAGTTTCTGAAGGGGGCCTACAGGAAGGCTGGGGAGGGACTATTGACAAGGTCTTGCAATTGCAGGACAAGGGGCAATGGGTTTGAACTGGCAGAGGGAGGTTTAGACTAGATGATAGGAGGAAGTTCTTTCCAGTGAGGGTGGTGAGACACTGGCACAGGTTGCCCAGGGNATCATTGTTTAGCAAGATCTATGTTGGAGCAATTTAGAGGGGACACAGTGTATTTTTTTTTTCATTTGGAATCACCTGTGGTTTGAATCAGGACAGGATTTGGCTTAGCATGGATAAATACTGGGTATCTAACCTAAAAAGCACACCAGTTGTTTTTAAGCACTGAGCAGTAAATACAGACAAGGAGTCAGCACCTTCAAGTGAGGGAAAAAAAGAAACATTTTGGAGTATTTAATTTTAGTTTCAGGGTAAGAAAGTAGTGCAATTAGCTTGCTAAGTAAGCACATTCTTATTTCACTGTATTAGGCCTGGCAGGGAGACAGTGTTATGTGCAGGAATGCTAGTGGCATAGGCACTGATCCTGGAGTGAAGTGAACTCAGGAGCATTGCAGATATACTTGGGTATATTGCAGGATCTGCTTCCTGTCCTGACCTTCAAGCTCTTAAGTGTCTGGCTTTATTAAATGCAAAGGATGACAGGAAACTCTAAGCTACTTCCAAGGAAACCAAGCTGTGAAAGGAGAGAATAAAGCTGTATGTCATGTTTACTGTGGTTAATCTCTCCTCTTGGGTAAAGCATTGTTTACAACTTCTTCTTTTAATTTAGTGATTGTAGAGATTGTAGATTGGCTTATTCAGATCAGGTGTTTTGTGTGAAGACGTCTTTTCCAGTGTGATTTGGCAGGCTCTGTCTTGATTGGCATGCAGACATAGAATCATAGAACCAACCAGGTTGGAAGACACCTCCCAGATCATCCAGTCCAACCTATCACCCAGCCCTATCCAATCAACTAGACCATGGCAATAAGTGCCCCATCCAGACGTGTTACTTTTGGCTTCCTTGTGTTCTTCTCTGGAGACTTCCAAAGCCAGCCTGGGTGGATTCCTATGTGGCCTGCCCGAGGTGATCATTTTTAGACAGAGGGGTCAGACTCAATCTCTGGAGGTCCCTTCCAACCACTAACCTTCTGTGGTTCTGTGATTCCTTACTTCAGCAGAACTTCAGCATAAATTCAGCATCTCACAGTATCACCAAACTTGGAAGAGACCTCAAAGCTCATCAAGTCCAACCCATTACCACAACCCTCAAGACCAGACCATGGCACCAAGTGCCATGTCCAAACTCACCTTGAACACCTCCAGGGATGCTGACTCCACCACCTCCCTGGGCAGCCCATTCCAGCAGTCAATGACTCTCTCAGTCAACAACTTTCTCCTCCCCTCCAGCCTAAACTTCCCCTGGTGCAGCTTGAGACTGTGTCCTCTTGTTCTGGTGCTGCTTGCCTGAGAGAAGAAAGCAACCTCCTCCTTGGCTACAAGCACCCTTCAGGTAGTTGTAGACAGCAAGAAGGTCTCCCCTGAGCCTCCTCTTCTCCAGGCTAACCAATCCCAGCTCCCTCAGCCTCTCTCCATAGGGCTGTGCTCGAGGCCTCTCCCCAGCCTCATTGCCCTTCTCTGGACACGCTCAATCATACTTCGTGTCCTATGCAATTTGCATCCAGGTAACTGCTTCCTCTGTTTCCAGGTGGCTGACTCTCAGCCTTCTGGACTTTTACTTTTGAAATATTTCCTCAAATGCCTGGTATTTCTCCAAGTAACAGTTGATACCACTTACTTACATCCCATTTCTAGCATTGTAGTCTCAGGGTCTCAAACAGCTCTTTTGTCCTCTTCCATACTGACTTACCAACTGATAAGTCTTTCTAGTTTTCAGTCATTAGAAGACTTGTTTTGTAACAAGCTGATAAATGACAGTAAAAGGATATCTCAGATCATCAGAAATTTCATCTTCAGTTTTGGTTCAAACCGAGATTATTTAACAGTACAGCTATGTGACATCTCCATTTTAGTCATTTTTGGATGTACTTTTCAACTTTTGCAGTCTTCTCATCTGTGAACTCCCCCTGTGATGTGTTGTCATCATATGGAGGATTGATTAGCTTATCAAAGAGATACTTACATTATATTGCCTGTTTGTGCTAGACCCTTGGAGTTGATGACACTTTTTTTTCAACTGTTTTTAATTCTTGAGTGTGTTCTTGCCGTGATAACTTTATTCTTCTCTCTTACATCTTGCATACTTTTGAAGACAGGCTTGCATGCTTACAGATTTATTCCTTCTCTATCCTTTTTAGTGATAGTAACTGTACTGGTTGTTTATTGGTGCAGTCACTGGTACTGTAAAATTTCACTGACATGGTAGATAAAAAAGGGTTCACTTTTGTCTTTGAAAGGTTTGAAGACAGCAGAGAGTTTACAGGATTGGGTAAAAGGTGAAGTGATAAAGAGATGCTGTGTTTCAATTGTGTGAGGCATTTTTGCTTCATAACTTGGCATTTCAAATCTTCTCTGGTAAGAAATTTAAGGAAAGAGTCAGTGGGGAGAAGATACAAACTGAAACTGTTGAAATAATTTCCCCCAAAGACAACCCCATATTCTTGGCCTTGCTTTAGTGTAGTGGTTCTTTGAGATGCATAAGTTTTGTTGTAACTATTTTTTATCAGGAGTTATATGCTTTCTTCTTGAGTGTCTGTGATGATAAAAGATCCAGATAGATTATTTTGGTCTCCCCAGTTCAGGAGAGACAGACATCTGTTGGAAAGAGTTTGTCAGAGAGCCTTGAGGATGCTTGGGGCACTTGAGCATCTTCTTTAGGAAGAGAGACTGAGAGCCTGGAGAGAGACTGAGGGACTGGGGCTGTTGACTCTGCAGAAGAGAAGGCTGAGAGGACATCTGATCAATGTGTATGAATATCTGAGGGGTGGGTGTCAAGTGCTGGGGCCAAGGTCTTTTTGGTGGTCAGCAGCAATAAGAGAAGAAGCAACAGCTACGAACTGGAACAGAAAAGGTTTCAACTCAACATGAGGGGAAACTTCTTAACCAGTGAGGGTGACAGAGCCCTGGAGCAGGCTGCCCAGAGAGGTTGTGGAGTCTCCTCCTTTGGAGCCTTTCCAGACACACCTGAATGCATTCCTGTGTGAACTACCCTGAGTGATCCTGCTTGGCAGGGGGATTGGACTCGACGGTTCCTGGAACTCCCTTCCAACTTCTAAGGTTCTGTGGTTACTTCTTGTTCTGACATGGCATATCCTGAGAGTCTAGCTTTGATCCCTGCAGTATCCTTAGCTTCAGGAAAGTTACCTCATTTTCTCCTAGATTGATTTTTGATGTTTCATTCATGTTTCATGGATGTTGTCAACTGTTACAACAGTTGCAATAAATTGATCTTTCTGCAATGGGGAGAGCTGCTGCTCTTGTAACACTTTCTTGGACTTCAGTTCTACACAGAACTTCACTACTGTGACATTGTGGGGTGGGCTTGGAGAGGACATTTTTCATTGTCTGCTCTTCACTTGCTATTAGGAGGTTTGTTGGATCAGTCATTCTCCTTTTCTTGCTCTTGTTCTCTTTCCATACAGCTCACACTTTCCTTCCCACAATCTGTCATCCTGCTTTCCTACCAAAGAGAAAAGAACCATTTGTTACAACCTTAGAAATAAATGTTAAACAACCAGGAGTAAAGAAAGTTAACAGACAGCCAAATAGTTTTTGCTGATGATCTTTCCTGATCTTTGTCTCACTGCATAAATAAGGGAATAACTAAACTACCACACATTCAGAGATGAGCAAAGTGCATATGTGAATGTTTATTAGCTTTCCACTTCAGAGATTTATTTCCCTACTTGTTTAAATATTTTGAGAAATAGGCTGCAGCGTTTAAACACGAAAAGCATACATGTCATAGAGCTTTCCAATGTCTACTCTTCTATGGATGAAATCAAGAGTCTTCTGGCCTTGAAGCATCAGCATTCCCAACCTGACCTCTGGATGCCTGCTAAGCAGCAGTGAAATGATTTTGAGGAGAAAGAATTGTGTTTCATAGTTGCATTTATCCAAGGGGCATTGTTGTCCCTCAGGTTTAGAATCATAGAATGGTAAGGTTGGAAGGGACCTCAAAGATCATTGAGTTCCAAAACCCTGCCATAGGCAGGGACACCTCCCACTAGTACAGGTTACTCAAGACCTCATCCAACCTGGCCTTGAACATCTCCAGGGAGGGAGCAACCACAACATCCCTGGGCAACCTGTGCCAGTGCCTCATCACCCTCACTGTGAAGAACTTTCTCCTAACATCCAGTCTAGCCTCTGCTGGTTCCTTGTCCTGTCATTGCAAGACCTTGTCAATAGTCCCTCCCCAGCCTTCCTGTAGGCCCCCTTCAGATACTGGAATGCTAAGGTCTCCTGGAAGCCTTCTCTTCTCCAGGCTACAGAGCCCCAACTCTCTCAGTCTGTCCTCAGAGCAGAGCTGCTCCAGCCCTCTGAGCATTTTCGTTGCCTCCTCTGGACCCACTCCAGCAGTTCTATGTCCTTCCTGTGCTGGGGACTCCAGAACTGCACACAGGACTCCAGTACTTCAGTTTTTGATGATTAGAGAACTTCATTTCTGTGCCATGGCAAGCGATGACTGAAAGCAAGATGAGCATTAAGGGAAATGGAAATCCAGTTTTTGATGATTAGAGAGTTTCATTTGTGTGCCATGGCAAGCAGTGACTGAAAGCAAGCACAAATTCTTGGTGTTGAAGCTAAAAATACTTTTTTTTAATAAGGATACAAGTTGTTTTGTCCATAAGTGCATTAAAATCAGAAATTAAAAGATTTTTTTTTTTTATCACAGAGGTGTTTCTTTGTTGTTTTCCTTTTTTATTTTTTTGGGTCAAAAGTACTAATTCTAGGCTAGGCTGTGTGTGCTGAGGCTAAGTTGCATGAGATTGTCTAGGCTGTACTCAGTGACCCAAGTTGCAGGCCAAGTTGAGGTCTTCCATGTTAATGGATGTTTTTTTTGTCATAACTGTAGGCTGATGTCAGGGGCATGTCTGTACTTTCTCATGATTCATTCCTGTCTTTTGTTGTATTTATATTTTAATCCTCATTGACTCCCACTGAGTGGGGAGGTACAGTGATTACTGCCTGTGATGTTTGCTGGGGATTACCTCCTGTGCTGGTTTAAGGCTAATTGGAATACTTTAATAGAGGAAAATTATACTATAGGCTGTGTAAAGGGAACAATGGGAATGTCTGCTTCACTCATAGGCTTGCTGAGATGTTTAAGAATAAGTGCTCAAAACATAGATAAGTGAGTCTCTGGGGCACAGCGTCTCAATCTAGCAGCTTCTGGCTTTTCCTCCTCTCTGCTGAGTAACCTCACTAACCACTTTCCTTCTAACACCCCTGGCTGATCCTCCAAACTCACCTTGCGTGTAAGGCAAACCCTGGGGTAAGGTACAGGGGTGGGGAGAAGGTGGAAGGGTGGTTGGGAGCCCCTCCTGCGGTCTCTGATTTCTGGGAGGGGAGTTGTGTTTCTGTGTTACCTTTAACTTGTGTATTTCTGTAACTATCCCTGTCTATTGTGTCTATCTCTGCTTGTACATTGTGCTGAGCTGTAAACAGAGCTTCAGTCCTTAACTTCCAGCCTGCTGAGTTGTATTCTGGGTCATTTTACAAAGTGTGGGGGGTGGGGAACTCCCAAACCCTCACACCTCCCAAGATATGAAAGGACTGCCAAAGATGTAGGAACTTCAGGAACACAGTCACTGTTGGTGTGGTTTTTTTATCCAAACAGCGGCTTCAGTCCTGACCTTTCAGTGTAAACAACCAGAAGAACTGCCATTTGTTGCTTTGGAAAAAACTCTGTCCTCCAAACATTTATCCTCAATAATAAACTCTCCCAGAGACAAAATAGTAACATCAACATGTAAGGTAAATTGACATCAGGCTGCTGAAATGCCCACCAGTGAAATACTTTAATACGTGTAAATGTCTCATATTTTGAACTTAACGGTTCTCTTCTCTTTTGCACCTGTGGCTTGAGGACCTGTCAGCATAGCTGCTGACCGAGCTGGGAAGGAGTCTTTATAAATACTCAAACCAGAACTCTCAGGAAAAAGTTTTTTTTCCTGAAGAGGGGGACATTCCCTGTGTTTTATCTCTAATGTTGCAGTGATGCAAGCTGCAAATAGCTCTGCCCATCTCCGTGGAGTGCTTAACAGAAGTGGTGGTTAATTGGTTGTTTACAGATTGGAATATTTCAGACAGTTTATGTTTCCTTCCCTGGCTCAAAAGCCTGAGAATTGCTACAGAAGGACTAGAATAATGCTTTCAAAGAAGGCTTTCTAAGCAGAGGAAATAAACCAATGGAACAAGAGCGACCTTTATACAAACTGTCCAAACACATCAAAATCAAATCAGAAGAGGTCTCCTGAACTCCCTGTTAAACTTGTTGTACTTCACCAGTGGCATGTAGAGAACTGCAGTAATATGAGGAGAAGTACATCAGCATGAATGGCTTTGCCTCAGGCAGATCTACTTAATTTAAACCTCTCTCGCTCTACTCCCAAGTTCTAATTTCCTGCCAGATAGGTGCATTGACATCTTGGTTTTCTTGCCCAGGTTCTTTGTAGCTGGAGTAGGAGCTCAGAGTCTGTACTGACAGAACAAAAGCTTGCTGCAGAATTTTAGACTGTGGAAAGTATGGGTGGTGGGGAAAAGCACTGTCTACAACTGCCTGAAGGGACATTGTGGAGAGGCTGCTGCTGGTCTCTTTTCCCAAGTAATTGGAGGCAGAACAAGAGGGAATGGCTTCCAACTGAGGATGAAGAGGTTTAGATTGGACATTAGGAAAAAGTTTTTCATGGAGAAAGTAGCCAGGGACTGGAATGAGCTGCCAAAGGAGATAGTGGAGTCACCAACCCTGAATGTGTTAAAGGGTGGTCTGGATGTGGTGGTTAGGGCTATGGTTTAAGGTGAATCCTGTAGAGTAAGGTTCTAGGTTGGACGTGCTGGTCCTGAGTGGCTTTGCAACCTGGTTGTTTCTGTGCTGTGATTTTTAGAATGTAGGTACCCTTTTTTGGGTTTAGTAGAATGTTACTCATAAATGTTTGCTACTAAAGGGGTAACTTTATCATCTTCTCCCTGGGAAAAGAAAGAGAAGTGGATTTCCTTGGAATAGGAACTGAACCGTGTGTGCCAGCATGGTTTAACTAAAAGGGCAGAGTGCTACCTGGGTTTTTCAAGTGTAGGAAATGTGTGGTTTAGAGACCTTTTTGTTATCTGTGAAGTAAACACCTCAGTCAAGTGTTAAAACCTGGTTTAACATGTAGCTTGTGCTGAAAATCTCTGTCTTCTGTGACTGAAGGATTTCCCATGCTTAATGGATTTACATTGCTCTCCAAGCAACTGAGGCATGAGGGTGTTGCATCACAAGGGGAAACTGGGCTCAGCATTTAATTCCCCCTTTTGCTCTGTGCATTGTTGGTGTAAATTTGTGAACTAGCTTCTTCAAAGTGGCAGCATATAATGACATCTTTGGTGGTTTTGACATCTAATTCCTTCTAGAAAGTCCTATGCTCTTTGTCCTCAGTGGCTTAGTTTTGCTTCACCTGTAAAGACAGGCACCACAAGGATGCTTCCAGAATAAATGACTCCAGCATGAATGAAGCACTGAGACACTGAATTAACAGTGGTGCTGCTTGCCTCTGAAAAAATCCTGCTAGAAAGTTTACTTTCACCAGGATATATGTGGAAAAGAGCCAGAGAGGAAAATGTTGCTAAGTGAGTATAATGCTACATATATACACACCCCAGGTTTTGGCATGAACTTGGGCAAGGAGAAAGCAACTGAAGTCGAGGCGCGGTATCAAAAGAGGCAAGGTGTTAGCTATACTGTGACTAAGGGAACTGTGCTTCAAAACCCTTAGTCCCTCTGCCCACCTCCTTTTTGCCACAGTCTAGCAGAGAAGGGTGTTTCAAGTAACTGAACACAAAATACAAAATGCCAGGTTTGTGCAAGAAGGGAGGTAGAACTGAGAGATTGCTTTGCTGGCTGCACGGTTATTTAAATGCTGAATTAGATTGTGCTTTTCTGTAAGGCTGAAAGCTGTTCAGCAGATGATAGTCTGGGGATAGGGCTGAGGGGTACCATCTCCCAGCAGCGATGTATGATGTCATTCTGTGCTTAGCTAGCAGCTAAGCCTTCTCTAGAGGGCTTAGGCACTGCTTTCTGAATTTCAGAGCAAAGCAGGTCTCATTTGCTATCTCAGTCAGGGCCCTTAAAATAGGTGTAACGAAGTTTTATGTTTGGTTAGGGGCAAGGAACTAGCATGCTAAAAGTACTCTAGGATGATATAAAAGGATTGTTGCCATTTCTTACCTTTGTGAGTCTTGGTATAGACAGGATGTTGTTAAACATCAGAGGGAACCAGAACAGACAGAACTCCATAACAACTGCTATTAATATGTCGAGCAGAAGTACCCTATTCTGTGTGAATTGGTTTGCCATTGAAACAGGATCTGGATATAACTGTGGGAACTCATGCTGGAAAGCACCATTGGAAAGCTCCACAACAGAGAAAGTTGTCTCTTAGGAAAGAAGAGAAGAATAAACCAAAAGTCAAAGAACTACAAAAGATCAATCAGTCATTCCCAGACTGGTGTGAGGGAGAAAATAAATAACTCCTATACAGGACTGCCATCTAATTCTACATTTTTGGTTGTTTTTGCTGGAGAGTGGCTCAGTGGTAGTTAAAGGCTGTTTTCCAATCAAGTTAATGGGGCTATATAATCTAAAATGTATCCCTTATTTGTGTAGATTTAATGGCTTCTAGGAATTGGGGGTCTAAGCCTGTTCCCATGCTGAGATGGAGAACGCCAAAATTCAATTACGGTAGTTTAAATGTGCAGGGTCTGAGTGAGGGAATTCCTGAAAATCTATGCATGCCTACCATTACTGGGAAAGTTCTTTATTTATTTATTTAATATTTGTAATTAACTGAATGTTTTCCACAGTATCACCAAGGTTGGAAGAGACCTCAAAGATCATCAAGTCCAACCCATTACCACAGACCTCAAGACCAGACCATGGCACCAAGTGCCACGTCCAAACCCCCCTTGAACACCTCCAGGGATGGTGATTCCACCACCTCCCTGGGCAGCCCATTCCAGCAGTCAATGACTCTCTCAGTCAACAACTTTCTCCTCACCTCCAGCCTAAACTTCCCCTGGTGCAGCTTGAGACTGTGTCCTCTTGTTCTGGTGCTGCTTGCCTGAGAGAAGAAAGCAACCTCCTCCTGGCTACAAGCACCCTTCAGGTAGTGGTAGACAGCAAGAAGGTCTCCCCTGAGCCTCCTCTTCTGCAGGCTAACCAATCCCAGCTCCCTCAGCCTCTCTCCATAGGGCTGTGCTCCAGGCCTCTCCCCAGCCTCATTGCCCTTCTCTGGACACAGTCAAGCACCTCAATGTCCTTCTTCAATTGAGGGGCCCAGAACTGGACACAGGACTCAAGGTGTGACCTAAGCAGTGCAGAGTCCAGGGGGAGAATGAGCTCCCTGCTCCTGCTGGCCACACTATTGCTGATGCAGGCCAGGATGCCATTGGCCTTCTTGGCCACCTGGGCACACTGCTGGCTCCTGTTCAGGTGGTTGGCAACCAGCACCCCCAGATCCCTTTCTGTTTGGCTGCTCTCCAGCCACTCTCACCCCAGCCTGTAGCTCTGCATGGGGTTGTTGTGGCCAAAGTGCAGCCCCTGGCACTTGGATTTGTTGAGCTCCATCCCGTGAGAGCATTTCTTAGAACCTGAACATCTCCTTACTCTACAGAGTAATTTGTTTTGGGAATGATGCTGTATGAAATCAGATGAGCACCTGGCTGTGATGCTGGTTCAGGGACTTAGATTTGTGGGTGAGTTCATGCCACCTGCTTGGAAAGGCTGTCAGAATGTCAGCTGGAGAGTTTCCCTTACCTAGAGCATATACTTGTTGATTTAAGTAACAAAATCAATGAGCTTTCATAGGCAAAATGAATGTATTTAAGAACTAGACCATTATTTTACTGCTGGTCTGCATAAAGGAGAGCTAGAAGTAAAGGGAAGTGGCAGAAAGTGCTTCAATACACTTCTGTCTGTGCATTGAAACCTTCACACAGGAGGAACCTCAGGCCTGATTTATCTGAAATTTCCAGGATGTCAAACTTTTTCCTCTTTTAGGAGATAATGGCACTTGAAATTAGGAGCCTTCTGTCTCCTACTTATGAAACAAAGGAGTAGGGAATGGCTCTGCAGTTACAGAGGTATCTTTGGGAGGGTTGTCTTCCTTCAGCTATCTTGTCATCTTCTCTCTTCTGAGCAAAGCATGTAAGATTAAGAAATCATTGCTGCCGTTTTCCACAGCAGCTTTGCATCAAGATACTGTCTTTGCTTAAAAGTGAATTCTCAGGATAATGAAGCATCAAATTTTCTTGGAATGCTTCACTTTGAAACTCTATATAACAAAAATACTTCCAGGATTACATTTGTGTTCAACTTGCTGATGTTAATAAAGTTGTAGAAGAAAAAAGCCCAGGAAACCAACCAGTCTTGCTTTTATGTTTTGTTACAATTTGCTTTTGCTTTGCCTAAATTTACTTATTTCAATGATCTCTGCTTTTAAAGGAAAATATGCAGCCACAGTTTGCTTATGTGGTTGGAAGATCAAATGATAGAACATGTACTTCTTTAAACAGAGAAGACTAAATTATTCCAGAAGCACAGAGAATCACCAGTGAGGTCAGACAAACTGTTCACCTTTCCATGAGTCTGGCTTGTGAGTTGATTATCCCTGTTATTGTGTGCATCTGAACTAAAGAACAGCTCCTGTGAAGTTCTAGCAGGCTGTGATCCCAATTGCAGGCTGTTTCTCTTGACTGACAACTGACAGTGTGAATTTATTATGTTTGTACTTGCTACAGTTCCATCAAATCTGAAGCAATCACTTGAATAGGATAACTCTTAGCATTGGGAATTAGGGGGAAATCAGAGAGGAGGATTTGGCTGTCTTTTAATGATTTCCATGGTGTTTTCCAACTGAAAGTTCTTTGAAGATTACATGTACAGTAAATATATTGGGATGAACACAGGATATTGGCACAAAACTGTTCTAGGTACTTCACAGAAGAAAACTGGATTACATGCCAACTCAACTGGTTTTTTGGTACTTCATTTTCTCTGCTTTTTGGCTCTGCACTGCTGCTCCTCCATTTCCCACTGTGCACTTTCCTGCCCTCCAACTGGAAGGGAGGTTGTGCTACTTGCTTCTGCCATGGAAACATTTCCCCCACCCTGTGCCCCACACACTAGCCTTTTCTTGCATCTTCAACTGAAGTAATGTCAAATCCAGGTTGTTTAATCCTGTATAATGCACATGGAGCAAATCAGTAATACAATATCTGACAGTGAGTTGTTTTTTCATTCCTGTTCTGTGATGGTAAGGTACCAAATGGTCTAGGAGAGCTTGAGAGAGTCTGCTGCTTCTTTCTTGTCTTAGAAGAAGTTTGTATGCATAGCTGTGGAATTCACAGGGGTGACATTTTAAATGAAGTTCTCATCCAGCCTCAGAAAAGGTGTCAGAGGTCAGGTACTTATGTTCTTATGTTCTTATGCATACCCTTAGTAATAATAATACAAGGTCTGCAACAATTACCTGTTGGCCACTGGACCCCTTCACCAGACAATTTGGTTTGCTGCTGGAACATGCTTGGATTTTTCTGTCTGTTGTTCTGGTGGTGTTCCTATGACTGTATCATCTCGATTCCTGGTTTTGGCAACTCTCAGCTCTTCCCTTTTTACTTGTGGTTTGAGCACTTCCCAGGCATCTTGGCTGAAGCACCAGTGTGAGTCTTCACACATGAATAACCTTTACTTCATACAAGCTCAGAAATGGGCTGCTTTGTACAAGATTGTGTTCTCCTTTGGTGTTAGGGGTTTGATGCTGCTCAGTTGATACAATGGAAAGCTGTGAGGAAGCTTTTGATACAAGTGTCTGTTAGCTGCTATTGCTGGGAGCAATGAAGTGTGTCTTTGCCAGTGAGATGCAAGATCAAGCCCATTCCTAGATGCAGACTCACTTTCCATCCTCCTTAGCTGTGCATTTGCAACCCTGTGTTCAGGTACAGTGCTTTAAAGAAGCCAAAATGGATCTAGTCTCTTGATCACCAGGTCTGGATTAGTTGTTATGGTACAGTCTGTCAACAGATAGCTGAAATTTACCTTTTGCTAAGCATGGTTCAGATGCTTTAAGCCAGAGCTACAACCAGGCTGTTCATGACCAGTGTGGGTAGGAGGCATGAAGGCTCAAATGGCATACCTGAGGCTGCTCTTTAGCAGACTATGGGGTCGTAACTATTATGTCCTTCTGTGTGTGGGACAGAGTCTTGACCATGATATGGGGGCCCGAAGTATAGCCTAATGGTCTCATGGAGTGTCTGCTGTGGTCCACCAAGCTTGTTTTTAACAGTGCTTGCCCTTAGCAAGCCCTCCCTCCTCTCTTTGGAGGAACAAGGAGAGTCTTTCCTAGGGTAGGAGCCTCTGTTTGTAGAGGGAGTGTGGCAGCCAGCAAGCTTTTGGGCCTGAGACATCCCTGCAGGCGCAGTACATGTCATGGACTGTGCTGCCAGCCCTCCTTCATTTGTTACTGCAGAAAATGTCCTGAGGGCTGGGAAGGGAAATGTCATCTCCCATGCTCATAAAGTCTGGAGAGAAAAGGAAAAGAGGGTTGGAAGTCTTCCTGTCTCATTTAGCAGCACCTGTATGTGGGCTGGGTTGTACTTGGACAGAGGAGTGCTTCTGGAGTGCAGAGCTGTGCAGGTGCAGTGGTGGGAAGGGTGAAGGGGAGGATGCTTTACATTTCCCAGTTGGCTTTTTGAACTGCCCAGGAGGCAGCTCATCAAACCTCTGGGCTGCTAGGTCTACAAGATAATCCCTGAGTAGTGCCTGGATTCTGCACTGGAACAATGAGATAACAGAAAATCTAATGGATCATGGAAAACATAGCTGGAAAATGCTGGTTAGATCATCTAATTCATCAGCCTTTCAAAGCAAGACTGTTCTCAAATGTATCTTCTGGTGCATCGTCCAGTTTTATTTTAAAGGAGCCTATTAAAATGTTTCAGCTGAATGTTGTGCCTTAGTTCAGCCTGAATGTGTGCAGCAGGATCTCTGTGACACTGCTGCATAATTTAGATTTCTTGCCATGCTATTAATAAATCTAGACAAAGACCAGATGCAAGCAAGCTGTAACTGAACTCAAGAATCTGTGAAAGCTGGCCTAACCTCTTTAACAGCATAACATATGGCTGGTACATTAGCACAGCTACTTTTTTTTTTTTTTTGGGTTAAAGTTAAGCAATTTATTGGAAGCATGAGTTAAAAAAAAAACCCCTAACAACAGAAATAAAGCACGACCTTTGATATGAAGGCTTCCCCTTTGACTATTCCACCATTTAATAGAAACTGATGGGAATATATGTCCAACCTGCTGTTAGAATTTTACAGCCCACACTTCTGGTTCTCTTAGTATCTCCTTTTCCATTCTTTTCTACATTTAATTCACAGAAGAATTTTAGGGTAAAAGTGTGTATAAACCCTAGGTGGCTATATCCTTGAGGTGTTAACAAGCAAAAGGCCTCTACAAATGGCTACTATAGAATCATAGAATGGTAAGGTTGGAAGAGACCTCAAAGATCATCGAGTTCCAACCCCCTGCCATAGGCAGGGACACCTCCTACTAGTACAGGTTACTGAAGGCCTCATCCAACCTGGCCCTGAACACCTCCAGGGAGGAAGCAGCCACAACCTCCCTGGGCAACCTGTGCCAGTGTCTCACCACCCTCACTGCTAAGAACTTCCTCCTAACATCCAGTCTAAATCTCCCCTCTGCCAGTTTAAACTCATTACCCCTTGTCCTGTCATTGCAAGACCTTGTAAATAGTCCCTCCCCAGGCATCTGATTAAAGAAACATCATGTCACTCTGTAATTATTTGTATTTTTTTGAGGAAAAAAAAGAAAAAGCAGTCTGAGAAGCTTCTAGAGGTGCTCTGTAATCTTCTGTGTTTCATAATAGAAAACTGATCCAACTGGGGCTTTCTTAGTGGAAACTGATAATGTGCTATAATGATAGCAAGGCAGGCAATGGAGTTTTCTTCCTGGCAATACAGAAGAAAGCAATTAATGATTATTTGATTTGCATGAATGAACAAACATCATGCAAACATGTGAAATGTTGTTAACCCTTTCCAAGAGGCTCTGTCACTGCATCTGGAGAGCAGCCAATCGCCAGCAGTCTCTATTGCTTCCTAACTCATTTCACGTCTCCTGAAGGGTGTTTGTGATGAGTCTCTGGAGGCAAGTCAGAGGAGAATACATTTCTAATTTCTCCTGACTTTCCCCAATGTGTTTTCAGTACACTTATATGTCTCTTCCATAGCTAGCTCGGTTCCTGTGGCTTCACTCCAGCTCTGCCAAAGCAAAGTGCTCAGAAGCCACCTTTGTCAGTGTCATGGACAGAGGAATCAGTGCACCTTCAGCAAGTTTGCAGATGGCACCAAGCTGTATGGCACAGTCGACTTGCTAGAGGGCAGGGATCCATCCAGAGGGACCTGGACAGGCTGGAGAGATGTGCCCAGGCCAACCTCATGAAATTCAAAAAGGCCAAGTGTAAGGTCCTGCAGCTGGGTAGGCNAGGGAGGGGATTCTGCTCTCCTCAGACTCCATCTGGAGTCCTGTGTGCAGTTCTGGAGACCCCAGCACAGGAAGGACATGGAAGTGTTGGAGTCAGTCCGGGGGAGGCCACCAAGATGCTGAGAGGGCTGCAGCAGCTCTGCTGTGAGAACAAGCTGAGAGAGTTGGGTCTCTTCAGCCTGGAGAAGAGAAGGCTTCCAGGGGACCTTAGAGTAGCCTTCCAGTATCTGAAGGGGGGCTCCAGGAAGGCTGGGGAGGGACTATTGACAAGGTCTTGCAATGACAGGACAAGGGGCAATGGGTTTGAACTGGCAGAGGGGAGATTTAGACTGGATGTTAGGAGGAAGTTGTTTGCAGTGAGGGTGGTGAGACACTGGCACAGGTTGCCCAGGGAGGTTGTGGCTGCTCCCTCCCTGGAGGTGTTCAAGACCAGGTTGGAGGAGGCCTTGAGTGAGCTGTACTAATGTGAGGTGTCCCTGCATATGGCAGGGGGCTGTAACTAGATGATCCTTGAGGTCTCTTCCAACCTTACCATTCTATGGTTCTATGATCTTGACCAGGTAATTAAAGATTTTTCCCTGCTGTGTGTGCAGAGAATCCCCAGGGAGAATAACAAGGTGTGGGTAGTACTAAAAATCTGCAATGGCTCCAGGTGTGGTTGATGCCCAGCCAAAACAAGGCAGGGCCAGGCAATTGCTGTGGTATAGCAGCCTCAGAGGGCTATTGGGCAGCCAGCCCAGTGTGGGCTTTTCCTCTACTTGTATTAGTGCAATAGCTTAGAAGAGGCAGGGCTGTGCCAATTGCTAAAACTCCTTCAGATGAGCCTTAGAGTTTGCTTTTTTTTTTTTCCTCATCACAACTGTATCTTAAGGCTGCTGTATTCAGGTACAGTGCAGCTTGTGAACTTCAGACCATCCTTCCTTTAAAAATGAAAGTGAAAGATTAGCGTGGATTTAAAACAAGCAACAAAACCATAACTCTGGATGTTGGCTTCCTCTTGGGGGAAAAAAAAACCTGAGACAGTAGAAAGTTTCCAATTAATCAGCATAGTTCTGTGGGGTTTTGATGTAAAACTGCATGTTTTGACTAAATTATGTTGACATCTTGGATTTGTTTTGAGCGTTCTGCTTGAAAGCCTCTTGAAATCCTTGTTAGCAGCATTGTGGAATATTTATGTTGCTCTTATTCAGAGGCTGAAATATTTAACAGCCTGTTTTCTGCTTGGTTTAATAAGTAGTAGTTGGTGTGATATAATTTGTACTCAAACATATAGTCCTAGGCAATGCCCACGAATCTGTGGGGTTTGTGATACGTGAGGAATACACTGACAATGGATTTGAGACCTTAGCGTAGCACTGAGATATTTTAATGCAAACTAAATGACTGAAAGAAAATATTGAGGGTATTTTCATTTCAAATAGATATTTCCAAAGGAAATAGGGTAATGTGTCTTTCATCTTTTCTGTTTTACTTTATTTTGCTGTTTTTATTTTTGTGTGTATATATATATAGCAGATGCTGGTAATAAGCTGCGGTTCATTTCAAGTATGAAATTGAAAGTAGCAAAAGGACTTCACTTAGTTGACAAATTGTATGTAAATACTACATGAGTAGTTTCATTTTGAAAGGTGCATTGTGGTGTTTTAGTGTCAAGCAAGAGATAAAAAACAATCTACCAAATAAGTTGGTTTGTTTGAAGATGGTTATCCAGATGGGACAGCAACAGTGTGTGAAAAAGGGATTTCCCCCCTCCCTTTTCATTCCCTGGCAGTCAAAGGACTGTCACCAAGAAAGCAACTTTGTCATGTTTCAGAGTCATGAGGAGGATTTGGGGAACTGTGCATCTGCCCCATGAAGAGACGTTGAGAGACTGGGGCTGTTCAGTCTGCAGAAGAGAAGGCTGAGAGGAGATCTGATCACTGTGTACCAACAGCTGAGGGGTGGGTGTCAAGTGGCTGGGGCCAAGCTCTTTCTGGTGGCCAGCAGCAATAAGCCAAGGAGCAACAGCTACAAAACAGAGAAGGTTTCACCTCAACTTGAGGAGAAAATTCTTTCCAGAGAGGGTGACAGAGCCCTGGAGCAGGCTGCCCAGAGAGGTTGTGGAGTCATCTTCTCTGAAGACTTTCAAAACTCCCCTGGATGCATTCCCAAACACCAATCCAGGCTGGTTGATGGATGACTGAGGGCAGCCCTGAGGAAAAGGACCTTGGAGTCTGGGTTGATGAAAAGCTCAACATGAGCCTACAGTGTGCACATGCAGCTCAGACAGCAACTGTGCGCTGGGCTGCAGCAAGAGCACTGCGGGCAGCAGGGCAAGGGAGGGGATTNGGAAGGTTGGGGAAGGACTATTGACAAGGTCTTGCAATGCCAGGACAAGGGGCAATGGGTTTGAACTGACAGAGGGGAGATTGAAACTGGATGTTAGAAGGAAGTTGTTTGCCCTGAGGGCGGTGAGACACTGGCACAGGTTGCCCAGGGAGGTTGTGGCTGCTCCCTCCCTGGAGGTGTTGAAGGCCAGGTTGGAGGAGGCCTTGAGTGACCTGTACTAGTGGGAGGTGTCCCTGCCTATGTCAGGGGGTTGGAACTAGATGATCCTTGAGGTCCCTTCCAACCTTACCATTCTATGATTCCTGTGTGAACTACCCTGAGTGACCCTGCCTTGGCAGGGTTGTGGACTCCATGATCTTTGGAGGTCCTTTCCAACCTCTAAGGTTATGTGATTCTGTGATTTTTTTTTTTTAAATTATACTACATGATTGCTAAAATCCATATCTACATTTCCTTTGTTTTGTCTAAAAGATTTCTATGTGTCTGCAGTCTTAAGCTGCACAAATTATATTAGTCAGACTTCCCAAACACAGCTCCTGATCTTTTCCCACAAGGATTCAAACAACCTCTCCATTTCTTTATTTTGCTCTCTGAAGCAATTTCAAATTAAGTTGCCTTTTGTGGAGTACAGTTGGCAGGGAGGTTGTTGTTTTGTTTTCTGGTAGGTGCTTACTTTGCCAACCTTCTTATCCTACTGATGTCAGTAAAGAAGAAAGACAGAGAAGTGTGGAAGTGCGGTTTGTTGTTGTTGTGCTGTGGTTTGTTGTTTCTCTGGTTTGTTTTTTTTTTATTGTTGTTTTGTTTGGTTTTTTGGGGTTTTTTGTGACTTTTTTTTTTCTTGTTACTTGTGTTTTGGTGTGTTTTTGTTTTTTTTTTTTTTTTTTTTTTTTGTTTTTTTTTTGTTTTTTTGGGTTTTTTTGTTTTTTTTTTTTTTTTTTTTTTTTGTTTTTTGGTGTTTTTTTTTTTTTTTTTTTTTTTTCTGAAACACATCATTAGGGCATTTCATATGGCTTTGGCGTTCAGATCTTACTCCAGCTGTTCCCTTAGTGAAGAGTCCAGCTAAAATCTCCTGTTCTTTTATGCATGTCCTAGTTTGTGAACATTTGTTCTTGACTCTGATATGCAAAAGGAAACAATTTATAATAGCAGTAGGTTACATTCCAGTTTAACATGTGCCTGATTGTTGGAGATATTAACTGCTTCACAGAGTCCAGCACGGAGCCACAAAGATGATCCAGTATCTGAAGGGGGCCTACAGGAAGGCTGGGGAGGGACTATTGACAAGGTCTTGCAATGACAGGACAAGGGGCAATGGGTTTGAACTGGCAGAGGAGAGAGTGAAACTGGATGTTAGGAGGAAGTTGTTTGCAGTGAGGGTGGTGAGACACTGGCACAGGTTGCCCAGGGAGGTTGTGGCTGCTCCCCCTCTGGAGGTGTTCAAGACCAGGTTGGAGGAGGCCTTGAGTAACCTGTACTAGTGGGAGGGGCTATGGCAGGGGGTTGGAACTCGATGATCTTTGAGGTCCCTTCCAACCTTACCATTCTATTATGAAAGGAGTGGAACATCTCTCTTATGAGGAAAGGCTGAGGCAACTGAGGATCTTTAACTTGGAGAAGAGGAGAGTGGAAGTGACCTCATTAATGTTTATAAACACATGAAGGGTCACTGTCAGGAGGATGGAGGCAGGCTCTTCTCAGTCATGTCCAATGGAGAAGGGGCAGTGGGTGCAAGTTGGAGCATAGGAGGTTCCATGTGCACGTAAGGAAAACTTCACTGTGAGGGTGACAGAACACTGGAATGGGCTGTCCGGGGAGGTTGTGGAATCTCCTTCCATCATTTGAAACCTCCTTGGATGCATTCCTATGTGACCTGCTCTTGGTGATCCTACTGTGGCAAAGGGATTGGAACTAGATGATCCTTGAGGTCCTTTCCAACCTTACCATTCTATGATCTTTTGAGGTCTTTTCAACTCCTAACCTTCTGTGATGGTGTGAGGGGTGTGAGTTCAGTTGCCTTAGCAAGGCTGTTGTTGAACACTCCAGTCGTTCCTCTGCTCTACAGAGAACAATGCTACTGGTGTGCTTTGTGCTAAGAAACAACATTCCCTGCCTCCAGGCCATGAAAAAAACCCAGACAAATGAAGGCCCATGAACCACATGTAGCTTTCTAAGGCCTTAAGCTTGAGTTGAAAGTCATGAATCTTGAACAGTGAATGGGGTCCTGCTAACTCAGGATTAACTAAAGGCTGGGGAAGCTTGGGATATCAACTCCACTGGAGACCAGCTGACTAGAGCTTAGAAGTTGTGATAGTGAATAATCTATCACAACCCTTTGTAGACTGAGGTAGATTTTTACTTAGATGTATATATTTTTATGGTGGACATGCTCCAGCTATCTCTGTGTTCTACAAACCAAGATTGTAAATAATAGCAGCTGTGAAGCAAGGACTTGTCCCAGCTTCCTGCAAAACGTGTTTGATAAATTATTTCATGGGGCCTGTTTTAAAGAGCTTGTGATGGATTAATCAAGCTGCTTTCTAGACTCTCAGAGCCATCTCTCCAATTAATCTTGTCTATGGCATTTGAAAGAAATCAATATTTTCATTTGGGCTTTCTATGCATTGCTTAACGAATTAATGTATTGTATTAAGCAGAGTGAACACGGCATAACACTGCAAAGAGATTATTTGGCATCTTAAAAGTAATAGGAGAAAACTATCAAACTTGATTACAGTGATGATTAAGAAAACTCAGAGCCAGTTGGCTCTTAGTATGCTTACTGCAGTGTGCTTACTGCAGCAGGAGAAGAGATAACAGGCTCAGTCAGAGGAAGAAAAGTACAATATTAATCAGAAGACTCTTTGCTTAGCGGTCTAGTTTTGTGCTACTATTTTACTAGCCACTCAACAAATAACTTCTCCACACAGAGGAACTACAGACAGCAGAAGAACAACAACAGTGTCTGCATGTCATAATGTGGCTTGTTAACTTCTGGCATGTCTGCCTAGCATGTCACTTGCAAGGTAATTTGAAAGTGGACATATCTGATACTTTGGAAAATTATTTTTCCCCTCTCAACTGGATTAAAAAAGGGTAGAGCATAGCACTTGAAACACCTGGAAATCCAGCATCTGATCAGAACTCTTCTGTGAGCATGTAAAATCAGTTTTCTTTGGCTGCAAGAGCAGAAAGTTAAACACGTTAAATAGTAGTTTTCAAGTGTTTTCCCTTCCCTTCTGATGTCATCTTTAAATCTGGTAATTCAGCCTTAGCCAGTGAGACAACATTACTCACAAAAGGAATTTTTTTGGAAAAGGCTTTCTTGTGATGTTTCCTTCCTACTGACAAAGCTTGAGGACAGATGTGCCAACCACGGAGACAAGTGCCACACCAGGAATTCCTGGCTCCTGGAAGTGCTTCCTGGGTGTCTTTCAATTTATGAGAACCCATCTGGATGAGTGTATCCTAGGAGGAAGTTGTTTGCAGTGAGGGTGGTGAGACTCTGGCAGAGGTTACCCAGGGAGGTTGTGGCTGCTCCCTCCTTGGAGGGGTTCAAGGCCAGATTGGAGGCGGCTTTGAGTGAGCTGTACTAGTGGGAGGTGTTGCTGCCTATGGCAGGAGGTTGGAACTAGATGATCCTTGAGGTCCCTTCCAGCCTTACCATTCTATGATCTGAGCTTTGTGAACAGGAAATTAAAACTCCTCTGTACTGTAGCTTCCCCACTTTCCGTTGTCTCTACTTTATGAACATTGTACATTTCAATGCCATGTTGTCTGCTTTTTCAAACTGAAGTCCACTAAGAATCTTTCTAGATCTCTGCATTTGCTTTGTTGCCCATATGCCTGTTTTGGTCCAAACTCCATTTTTTAGTGCACAGCTGAAACAAGGGAAGTTAGTGCATGTGTGTGCAGCGGCAGAGATTTATGGTTGTTGTCTGTGTTCATATTGCCCTTAGGAAATCCTGTCAATTACTGGAATTCATCTTTATCATAGGGAGAAATCCCCTCTCTCCCTCACCATTCTTCTGTCCGCAAACAGCCTCTTCTCTTTAACCTTGCATTTTGTAACAGGAGATTTTCTTCACCACCTTGTCCATCACTTGCTCCTCCAGACCTGCAAACTGTGTCTTCTGCTCCAGTGACATAACTCTTGGTACTTTGCCACGTGTTTAGCTAAAGTTGGCCTGTTGAAGTGATGACATGAGTAGTTATGATACATATCCAGGGAGGCTACAGTCTGTCCCAAGATGCTGTGCTTCAGTTTGGCCTGGCTACCTGACATTTCATGATGCATTGCAATGCCTCAAGCAGGAATTTGGAAAAGGGATCCTGGACTTCCTTGAATGTGAAGGGAGCAACTTAGTGACAACTGGTAGAGCGTTTCCCCGCTCGGAGCCGCTTGTGTTTTCTCAGCCCACAGATCCGCATCAGGAGGGGAGAACACGCAGGGGTTCCCCAGCTCCGCTCTACTCCACCCCTCCAGCTCGACCCGTGCGGCGCCGCTTGGCACCGTGCTCTGGGTCAGCTTGAACCGCGGCCGCTTCCGGAGTGGGGGACCCACAGCATCCTCAACTGCCTCAGACCCTTCAAATCACTGCCTGCCGCTTGCTTCTACCCCCTCCGCCACCTGAGAGGGGCACGGCTCACTTCTCCAAGCCTCCCAGCTCTCCAGTACAGCTTCATTAAGATGCACCATTTTTCCTAAGCTTCAGTTCTATATTTTTTCTCCAATTCAAACTATGCAAACCAGCAACCTTTCTCATTCCCCATATGGGCCACCAGTTGTTCTGTCGTGGGTTTAAAGAGCCGACAGAGTAAAGCTTTCAAATGAATTGGAGAAAAAAACAGAATTGTATTTGGAGAGAGTGTTACAGACAGGAATTACAAAGCAGATACATAAGCCATTAGCGAACCCCCTGTATTTTCACCCAACCCAAAACTAAATCTACAATCCCCAGTGCTCCAATCCTCCCCCCCCCATGCCGCTGCCATCCTCTAGAGGCCTAAGCACAGCCTCTGGAGGCCCCAAACCAGGCCTATCCTTACATGTTTATCCTGATAAGGGAACTCCTACCTGCCACAAGGCTGGAGGTGGGTTAAAGGAAAACAAGCTGGCCTTGCCCTGAGTTTATGAAGAGATAGCAGAATTATGGGATTGAACAACAATCTTCCAGTCTCCAGAGGACTCTTTCTAACCTTATAGTTCCCAACCTGGGACAGGCAGTAATAACATCTTCCTTGCCAGAATACTCAAAAAAGAGTGGGTAGTTGATATGAATGGCACTGTTTTTCATCTAGATGTTCTACTTTTGCGGATTGCTGCATAGCACATTTTGAATGCAGAACGGCTCTCAGTTTTATGAACTGGTGGGACATAAGGACAGCAGGCACATGTGGAGTGTTAAATTATAGATTCTGATTTTCTTTTTTATGCTATGCCCTTCCAGTTAGTTAGAAAAACACATTCTATTTCCTGTAAAATTTCCTAATTAAAAAGCAAACCAACAAACCAAACCAAACAAACAAACCCCACCAAAAACAAACAATCAAAAACAAAACAAAGCAAAACAAAAAACCCAAACAAAAAGAAAAACCAACCCAACAAACCCAAAACCAAAACAAGAAAGGCCTTTTTGGGATCCTACAAGTGCCTGGATAACTTGCTCAACCAGATTTTCCCCAAATATGCCTGGTGCTCAAATAGTCTAATATTAACATGGTTTATGCACATCATTACATTAGAACATGCATTAGAAAATGTAAGGATCTTGGCTGTCTGGATGGCAGATGAGTTTTCTGTGTTTTCATCTGTTTTCAGTAGCACACCCAGCCTTTGATATTACTGTTGTTTGATATGTGTTTTAACTTGCTATAAATAACTCCCCAGATCCCTCTGGTTTATTCTTGCTACAAGAACAGTAATACCAAGAGAAGGAACTTGTCCCTTTCTGTCCATTCTCTTGACCTCTGTGTCATAGTCTATGATAATGACTAAAACATTCCAAGCAGAACACCCAGACCCAGTATCAGTAATATGTGTGATGTGCTTTCCCAGGAGCACAGAATGGTAGGGGTTGGAATGGACCCCCAGAGATCAGAGTCCAAACTCCCTTGCCAAAACAGGATCACCGAGGGCAGGCTGCACAGGAACACATCCTCCAGGGAAGGAGACTTCACAACCTCTCTGGGCAGCCTGTTCCAGGGCTCTGAGTCACTTTGTTTTTGTTTTTTTTTTCTTATTGATGGGAGTTTACAGCAGTGTTAACAGTGTTAGGGCATCACAGCACTTCTAGAAAGGGTTTAGTGACCTGTAATGTTGTGGAGTGGAGAATGCTGCTTTGAAGGGAAGCAGCAAAGATTTCAAACTCAGGATGTAATGCTAGCTGTTTTCTGCACTATGTTGCCTATTCCACAGAGAAATTTATCTCATGCGTGGCAGCTGCGCTGTTCTTTAGTCAGAGGTGATGATTTCAGGAGTCTGATGTAGTATCTGAAATCTGTAAAACCTGTATCATTTACTTGTTTTTCATTCTTTAATTCATTAATTTCATTGTGGCAGCCCCCCCAGAGTCCCCTTCCACTTAAAGCATGCTGTCTGTCATAAACAATTGCTTTCCTGACTGGTTTCTTTCAGTGGAAAAATCACAACTGTAGTATAAAATGGTTTAAAGGCAAAAGTTCTGAGTTGGTAATGACTGGAAGCCACTACTCTTCTCAGGATGCTTTCTAGATAATTTTAGAATGTGTTGCTTCCAAGTTTGCAGGTTGTTTCACTTGTGTTCCTGATTGCTGTTCTTGCTGTGAGTTTCATTAATGAAAGTAAATATTCCGTCTGCCTTGGATCCTAATTAATGTTGATGTTAAGCAGTTTTGCTTTCTGACAAGCCTGGAGCCACAGGCAGTTGTCTACACTTAGAAGACAACACTGTACTCCAGGATATTTACCGTATTTTCATACCTGGATACAGAAGCCACTTATGCTTTCATAGAATCCTAGAATGGTAAGGTTGGAAGGGCCCTCAAGGATCATCTAGTTCCAACCCCCTGCCGTAGGCAGGGACACCTCCCACTAGTACAGCTCACTCAAGGCCTCCTCCAACCTGGCCTTGAACACCTCCAGGGAGGGAGCATCCACAACCTCCTTGGGCAACCTGTGCCAGTGCCTTTCAGATATGTGGAAAACAATTGAGAATAGAGTGAATTAGCTTTGCTGAGATTTGGTCAGAGTGGTGAGAAGTTGTGGTCCCCCTGGCAGTGTGAAGCATTGGAGGGGGCTGTGAACGCTGCTACCCAGTGTTCTGCATCCAAGCTGTTGGCTTACTCAGATTAGGCCATGGTACTTCACGTGCTGTTGGTTTTGGTTCTGGTCTGCAAAGAGTAAACTTGAGAAGGATTTAAAATCTTGAACCATTATAGAAGATGCTCAAGGGTAAATTGAGCTTTTCAGGACGTTACCACCGTCTGCTTTCTTTCTGATATAATTCAAAGTGCTGGTGAAGTAGAACAAAGGTAATTTGTCATCAGCATTCAACTGATTTCACTTCTGTGGCTCTTGTACAAAATCCAAACTGTCTCACATTCCTTCATATTTTGAAAACACCTGTGAAATTCTTGCAGTGAACAATTTCTTGTTTGGCAGTTTCTGTAAATGTATATGTGGACTTCTCTACCAGAACATTTGCAAACTACATTTTTGTTAGCCCTGTTTGAAGCCTATTACTTGTTTGAATTTTTGTTGGGGTGGTCTTTGTTTTCCTTTTTTTTCCCTCTGTTTCTTTTAATATAGCATACCATGACATTGACAGACTATTAAGGGCCACTGCTCTGTTCCTCATCATACCAGCTAGCTGTTCAGAGCAGATCTTAATGAGAGACTGCTTAAAATACCAATGATTTTTCTGTATGAAGATTGCCAATCTTTTAATAGCCCTGGATTTGAGCTGCAGCAGTTGGAAGCACTAGAAAACGGTTCATTGTTCACTGCAACCACAGACCTGTTTTTATTTCTTGATTGGAAAAGCTGTGCTGCAGAATGGAGGAGTGTCCATTGTGACTGCATCTGCAGTTTTCTTGTCAGAGATGTTTAAAATTAAATTTGCTTTGAGTGAATTTGCAATAGCAGCAAATGAATATGACTTGTTAGTTGTGGAAAGTAAAGGGGAAAACACAGCCAATTCTAATGAAAGTCTATTTCACCCTCAGAAGACTATTTTCAAATGATACTTTGTCCAGTGTACAGTCACAGAATCAGTTTGATTCTTTTATAATTCAGATTGCATCATGGGAATTATAGGTGAGCTGTACATTCATTTGAATCACATTTTAGTGGCCAGCAGAAGTTACTAAAGATTTCTTTTAGTGCTGTGTTTGGGGTGAAGATGTGTGTGATGGTTTGGGAGTTATCTGTCCCCCCCACACTTTGTAAAAGCACCCAGACGACTCAGCCAGCTGAAAGTTAAGGACTGAAGCTCTATTTACACCTTAGCACAGTGTACAAGCAGAGGTATACACTATAGACAGGAATATCTACAGAAATATGCAAGTTAAAGGTAGTACAGAAACACAACTCCCCTCCCAGAAATCAGAGACCCCAGGAGGGGCTCCCAACCACCCTTCCAACTTTTTCCCACCCCTCTGCCTTACACCAGGGTTTGGCTTACATGCAAGGTGAGTTTGGAGGGTCGACCAGGGAGGTTAGAATTAGAGTGGTTAGTGAGATTGCTTAGCAGAGAGGAGAAGACAAGAACAGCTAGAGAGACCAAGACTCTTTGTGTGCCTTAGCTGTATTTGTGTTCTTATACAACTCAGCAAACCTATGAGTGAAGCAGGCACCAGCATTGTTTGCTTTTCACAACCTGTAATTTTCTCTGTTAAAATATTCCAGTTAGCCTCAAACCAACACAATGTGGAAATCTATTTCCTTTTGATCAAACTTTGAGAGATCTTTGGTAGTAACAACTGTAGAATTCTTCATCTCCACTGAAGCCTGCAGCCGTGACCTTGTCTTTATGAATTGGATGACCAAGCTTTACTTGGTCTGCATCTAAGAATGTGAACCTATTTCTAGTTAAAATAATGGAAGAACTATAAGTAAAAGAACAGGGCACAATATATTTAGACTCTGCTATTACTTACAGTATCACAGTATCACCAGGGTTGGAAGAGACCTCAAGGATCATCAAGTCCAACCCATCACCACAGCCCTCAAGACCAGACCTTGGCATTAAGTGCCGCGTCCAAACCTGCCTTGAACACCTCCAGGGACGGTGACTCCACCACCTCCCTGGGCAGCCCATTCCAACAGCGAATAGCTGCTTAGTACTGTGATGTGTTCATATAGATCAGACCAAATTAGTACACATTAGTAAGTTTGGATTCTTATTCATTTTAAAATATTGAGCTCAAGCAGCTGACATTGAACGAGAACTGAGCACTGAGGACCACAAAGTAAATGGAAGGCTGGCAAATCAGAATGTGATTTTCACTTTCTCATTTGAACTTGCACCGCATTATTCCAGAACTAGATTTTGTAACTAGTGTTCCCCTGGAGACTGAAGGTATGTAATAGACAGGAGAGCAGCTTTTGCTTGTAAAGGTGCTGTGATGACAGATATGGAGCATTTCAAGAAAGAAAAAAAAAAAAAGCATGGGGTGGGGAAAATGTTACTTTTTTGTTGTTTTGTTTTTCCAAGTTCTTGAAAACATTAGGGGTTTGTTTTTTTTTTTCTTTTGTAAATGTTCTGTCAGCAATTGGAATTTTTATACATTGTGCTAATCCTACCTTTATATAAAAGTCATAAATCTTATAAATTAGTGTGTCAGGCAGTTACCAGAACTCTTCAGTCTGTTTCTTTTTATGGAGTGATCTGACACATTTTGCAAACAGCAGGCCTAGGTGCTCTGCATGAGTCCCAAACTGGATTTTTAGCGACCAGCTCACAGGAATGGACTCTGGCACCACTTCCAATCAGACGAGAAAATGTGGTTTAACTTAAAGGCAATAATGTTGGGAGAAAAAAGAAAAAAAAGAAGATATGAATTATTGACCTTTTGCCATTGGATTTTAAAGTTTAAAATAATGGCACTGTGGCCTATGAATATTTTTATTGGTGCTTCCATTAGCTCCCTTGTAATCTTGACATTTCCATTACATTATATTTTCTGGAGCATACAAGACTCTTTTTTTTTCCATCTCCTTATTTCTCAAGCACACAGACACATTTAACAGCTAACCAGCAGAATTAGTTTTGTTGCTTACATTGCTCATGAAATTTGAAGGAGATGTTTCTGAACTTTTAGCTGACCTCTAAACATTCTGTGTGCTGCTGTTTACAAACACAAGTCACAACTTCTTTGCTTGATCTGTGAAGAAAATTACACCAGTGTAAACTGTCAGAGAATAAAATCTGTGACAAAGGGGAAACAACTCTAAGGCAGTAAAATAAAAGGCCCAGTCATGGTCTGTCCTAAAAGCAGCAGCGTCTATGGGTGGTTCAGAATAACCAATACACGTTACAGAATAGGCATTTATAAAGATGGCTCATCATGGCATGTTGAGGTTGGAAGAGACCTCAAGGATCATCTAGTTGCAACCCCCTGACATAGGCAGGGACACCTCCCACTAGTACAGGTTACTCAAGGACTCATCCAACCTGACCTTGAACACCTCCCCAGGCAGAGAGCAGCCACAACCTCCCTGGGCAACCTGTGCCAGTGTCTCACCACCCTCACTATAAAGAACTTCCTCCTAACATTCAGTCTAAATCTTCCCTCTGCCAGTTCCAACCCATTGCCCCTTGTCCTGTCATTCCAAGACCTTGTCAATAGCCCCTCCCCAACCTTCCTGTAGGCCCCCTTCAGATACTGGAAGTCTACTCTAAGGTCTCCTGGAAGCCTTCTCTTCTCCAGGCTGAAGAGACCCAACTCTCTCAGTCTGTCCTCACAGCAGAGCTGCTGCAGCCCTCTAACATCTTCATGGCCTCCTCTGGACCTACTCCGACAGTTCAATGTCTTTCCTGTGCTGGGGGCTCCAGAACTCCAGATGGGGTCTGACAAGAGCAAAGTAAAGGGGCAGAATCCCCTCCCTTGCCCTGCTGGCCA
>VWZE01008004.1:167444-181322 GCA_013396675.1 Eubucco bourcierii
CCTTGTTGAATTTCATGAGGTTGGCCTGGACTCACCTCTGCAACCTGTCCAGGTCCCTCTGCATGGATCCCTGCCCTCTAACAAGTCGACTGTGCCACACAGTTTGGTGCCATCTGCACACTTGCTGAGGCTGCACTGATTCCTCTGTCCATGGCACTGACAAAGATGTCAGACAGCACTGGTGCCAGCACTGACCCCTGAGGGACACCACTTGGCACTGGTGTGCAGGTGGACATTGTGCCCTTGATCACCACTCTCTGTGTGCCACCATCCATCCAATTCCTTACCCAGCAGTGCTCCACACATCCAGTCCATGTTTTTCCAGTTTGGTGACCAGGATGTCATGTGGGACAGAGTCAAATGCCTTGCTCAGGTTCAGGTAGATGACATCAGTTACCCTTCCCTTGTCCACTGGGAAGGTTTCATTATACTAAATAACCTGAGTATTTTTAATACAGGCTTTTGTATGTTGCATGCTTCTGATAACTTTTGCTGACACCTAGCACGTTCTGAAGACTTGGAATTCTCTTGAGGTTTTATAGAGCAGACCAAAGGAAGAAAAAAAATAAAAAAAAAATTGCTAAATGCTTCCAGTGCTCCAGCCCTGAAGGAACATTCTGCAACCAGATGATACATATAAACTTGCTTCCCATAAGACAGCAGTCTAGTGCTGAAGGGGAGAAAAAAAAACCCCAAGCTGAGTTTTTAATATCAGATGTTTTTTTAACTCAAACATCTGTTTTCAAATGTTCTTAATTCAGAAAATGTCATGTTAAAGAAAGTGTAAAGTCCATTAAAATCATTAGGAATGAATAAGGCCATTTGGAGGAATGACAAACCACTAGTCTTTTGTACACCAGGAATGCCCCTGCAAGAGCTGTGAAAGAGCAGTAGTGCTGGGAGAGTCCTTACTGCTGGTACCTGCAGCATCACTGGTAGGGTTCCTACCCAGCTGAGATCTTGCAGTAACAAGTTGCTACCTCTGTGTCAACAGAACACTCTAAGCCCATGTCACAGATGTCTGTTCCAGTGTGGAGCTCTGTTGCTGAGAGGAAGGAGATAGAATTGTTGTATTACACCCATTTGTGTGGTGTCCTGAGAGCTGCTTCTGTATTTATTAGTTCCTTCTTTTAGGAAGATTATCTTCCTCTTCACTGAGATAAAATCAACAAGGAAGAACGTGGCAGAGGTGTGAGGTCTGTCCTTCAACAGTGAGGGTGACAGAGTCCTGGAACAGACTACCCGGAGAGACTGTGGAGTCTCCTTCTCTGGAGGCTTTCAAACCCCTCCTGGATGTGTTCCTGTGCAAACTACCCTGGGTGACCCTGCCTTGACAAGGGGGTTGACCTCAATGATCTCTGGAGGTCCTTTCCAACCTCTAAAGTTTGCTGATTCTACTCTGTGATTCTTTTTCATACCACTGATACTTTGATCTGTGATAATAAGTGGCTTGAGAGTTGAGTTGGTATTGACAACAGCTAGTTTTGCTGGAAATTTGTCAGCTTGCCCACATCACTAGCACAATGTTTTACTGCAAAAAGCTTTTCTGACCTAAATGGTGGTGGTGCTACTGAAATAAATGCAGATGGGTCTCATCTCCTCAGTGCAGGACACAGAGTGAGCAATTTGTGTCTGGCAGTAGCAAAACACATTGCCATTCAAAGACTGATGGGAAAGGTTTGATTTTTTTTTTTCAATGCCAGTCAGGCAAAAGTGTGTGTGCTTTTGTAAAAAGAAAACTCAAACACATAGAAGGGCAGTGTAAAACTGATTTATTTTTGCCTTGTAATGTTTTAAAAAGAAATTACTCTTACTGCAGTATCCTCTCTGTTGTACATCATGACGGGCTACTTCATAGAATCATAGAGTCATAGAATGGTAAGGTTGGAAGGGATCTCAAGGATCATCTAGTTCCAACCCCCTGCCATAGGCAGGGACACCTACTACTAGTACAGGTTAGTCAAGGCCTCATCCAGTACTTCAGCTTCTGCCAACCCAATCGACATTGGTTTCTGCCAGCAGATCCCTTCACTGGACTTTCCCCAGTCTGTACCAGCAGAGAATTTACTTCTGGGTGGCCACAGAGTTAGTTTCTCAAACAACCGACTAGAAGCAGAGCCGTGGTGTGTGTGCTAGATGGGATCCAGCAGCACAGAGGTTCTCAGACTATGGTCTCCAGAAGGCTGGCTCTATGTTGCTGTCTCTTTCTGTTTGTTTGTAGTTGCTAAATTGCATTAAAGACTGCTAAAAATAGGCTAAACATTTCCCCATTTACTTTCCAAGCTAGCAATTGCTCTAATTGCCACTTGTCAAGGGGAATTTAAGTATGCATGTGCAAGTGCATGAGCATTTGTGACTGGTGGATGTAGCTGTGGTGAAACAAGATCTCCAAGAGAAGATTTTCTTTCCTTATCTTCTGCTGGCTTAAGAGTCTTAGGGAATACTGTCGAGGAATGGGAGGAGTTCTCCCTCCAGTTCCTGTTTATGCTTAGTAGGAATGAGAGCAGATCATGAGTGTCTGACCTGTCAATCAACATTAAGACAGTAGCTGGAATAAAGAGGTAGTCCAGGCTATGAAAACATTTGGTTCCCTTATTACAGCAGCAAAGTTCTGTGGATTTTAATTAGCAGACTTTGTTGCCAAGCCTGATCCTTGTTTGAAGTGAAGTCCTGTGGAGAAAAAGGAAGGTAACTCTGCTCTTTGCTTAGTAGCTTCAGGCTGTCTGCAGGCTCGATGGAAGGAATGTTGAGGGTTTTCTCTGCAGCCATAAATGCAGGATATTTTAGAAGTACACACTCAAAATCTCAATTTAATATAATTGTTTGATCTCATTATCCCTCTCAAAAATATATTCCCTTTTTTTTTTGGTTTTTTTTTGGCATCATGCAGTGAAGAAATGAAGATGATGCTGACCTGAAATGGAAGAAGGCACATCATGTACCTCACACTCTGTCAAGCACCCAGTGTAGCAGTTATTCTAGATTGCTGCTCTATTTTTTTAATGACTTTTCTACTCTTCCATCTGGAAGTTTTATTAGGAATATTTTAGCTTACTTTTTTTTTTCTTCTTTTTTTTTTCTTTTTTTCTTTTTCTTCTTTTTTTTCCTTTTTTTTTTTTTTTTTTATTCTTCTCTGTCTTCCAAGCAAGTGCTCTGTCCATTACTGGCAGGGGAGAGGGAATGGGGGTTGCTGGCAGGATGGAGGAATCAGTGTCTTTCATTAAAAGTAGGTTGGCATCTTTTCTCTTCTTTCAAGGAAGTTTTAGGGTTTTCCTTTACAAAGAAAACAAAACCCAAAAGGCAAGCAAAGAAACCTAATTATGGTTGCATAAACATGATCATTTTGATGAGGGGCCTGGAGCACAGCCCTACAAGGAGAGGCTGAGGGAGCTGGGGCTGTGCAGCCTGCAGAAGAGGAGGCTCAGGGCAGACCTCATTTTTACAGCTGCCTGAAAGGAGGTTGTAGCCAGGTGGGGTTGGGCTCTTCTCTCAGGCACCCAGTGATGCAACAAGAGGACGCAGTCTCAAACTGTGCCAGGGCAGGTTCAGGCTGGATCTTAGGAAGAAGTTCTTCACAGCAGGAGTGATTGGCATTGGAATGGGCTGCCCAAGGAGGCGGTGGAGTCACCATCCCTGGAGGTGTTTAAAAGGAGACTGGATGAGGCACTTAGTGCCATGGGTTAGTTAATTAGAAGGTGTTAGGTGATAGGTTGGACTCAGTGATCCTAGAGATCTTTTCCAACCTGTTTAATTGTGTGTGATTTTTAGGAAGAAAGAAAACCCCAAAATCTCCACCCAGACTGTGTCCTCACAATAAATGCCACTGCAAAACTTAGAGCATATTTTGATGAGCAAACGCAGAGCCTGGCTGTGAAAATACTCAATAAATTGAAAAGTTTGGTAGGGGTTTTGTTTGTTTGTTTGTTTGGGGTTTGTTTTAATTTTTTTATTTTTTAATATGGGGAGTTGTTATTTTTTATTTTTTATACTGTAGGGAATCATAGAATCATAGAATGGTAAGGTTAGAAGGGACCTCAAGGATCATCCAGTTCCAATCCCCTGCCATAGGCAGGGACACCTCCCACTAGTACAGGTTACTCAAGGTCTCATCCAACCTGACCTTGAACACCTCCAGGGAGGGAGCATCCACGACCTCCCTGGGCAACCTGTTCCAGTGTCTCGCCACCCTTACTGTAAAGAACTTCCTCCTAACATCCAGTCTGAATCTCCCCTCTGCCAGTTTAAACCCATTGCCCCTTGTCTTGTTGTTGCAGGACCTTGTAAATAATCCTTCCCCAGCCTTCCTGTAGCCCCCTTCAGATACTGGAAGGCTACTATTAGGTCCCCTCGAAGCCTTCTCTTCTCCAGGCTGAAGAGCCCCAACTCTCTCAGCCTGTCCTCATAGGAGAGCTGCTCCAGCAACTTCCATGTAGCCCCAGAAGTTTCCATGTAAAGAATTTTCAGTTTCTCCCTGCAGTAAGATCCAACAGAGATATGAGCAGAGATCAGTGGGAGGGAGACACTTGCAGAGTTTCAGGTGCAGGTTTACTCGGGGAGAACTGAGGTGATGCAATAGGTTACCAAGCTCATTAGCACAGCCTGAGTGTGGGAAGAGAGAGGTGACCCTGAAGAAAGAGCAGTTGTCTCCTTTGTGTACCGTTTGTAGCTTGCAACTATGAAATTGTAGCTGTGTGAGACAGGAGGGAGGATGAAGCAAAGGGGGAGGGGAGCTGTTTGAGCCAGACACCCGCGGGAATTGAGATGAACCCGTCAGGAGCAGAGGTGAGGGAAACCTTAAAGGCAGGGCGGCTGCTGTAATTCAGGAGGAATGGTGCTGTGGAGCCAGTTAATGGATCTAAGTGGAGTAGTCAGGGGAGAAGGTGAAGTTGATCTCAGGCTAGATTAATCCCTGATGTAATCTTGTTGGCATTGTTGTGCTGGCTTCCCTCCTTTCCAGGCTTCAGCGGGATTCCTTCAAAGATATATTTGGCCCTTCCAGTTCTTGTTTTACCAGATTCCACTGAATCATCATGTTTTACCAGATGCTGCTTGGAGCCTCTGCCCTGGATTACATCATTGGTGTCAGGGCAGCTCGTCAGGTTACTGGGAGAGTAGGTTTCCTTATGAAGAAAGTGCCATACTTGTGCAATGTTTTGCTTAGTGGAGTTAAGGCTGTAGCTGTTAAATTTGCAAGTATTTTCCATGCCAAACAACTGAGTAGATCAATAGCAAAAGTCCACTTAGGTGTGCATGGGAAGATGGCAAACTGTCTCCCTCATCCTTCTGTGATTTTATGATTCTATGGTTCTATACAAGAAAGATAGGGAAGGGCTTTTTACAAAGGCTACGAGAAAGATGTTGGAAGGAAGGAAGTTCTTTACAGTGAGGGTGGTGAGACACTGGCACAGGTTGGCCAGGGAGGTTGTGGCTGCTCCCTGCCTGGAGGTGTTCAAGGCCAGGTTGGATGAGGCCTTGAGTGACCTGTACTAGTGGGAGGTGTCCCTGCCTATGGCAGGAGGTTGGAACTAGATGATCCTTGAGGTCCCTTCCAACCTTACCATTCTATGATTCTAAGATGGGGAAAAGACTTTTTACAAGGGCTTGTAGTGACAAACTGAGGGGGAAGGGCTTTAAGCTGGAAAAGCAGAGCAGATTTAGACTGGATATCAGGAAGAAATTTTTTCCAGTGAGCGTGGTGAGTGACTGGAACAGGTTGCCCCCCCAGGAGGCCATGGATGCCCCCTCACTGAAGGTGTTGAGGGTCAGGGTGGATAAGACCTTGAGCTACTGGGTCTAGTGGAAGGTGTCCTTGACCTAGGCAGGGAGGGTTGGAACTGAATCTCTAAAGTCCCTTCCAACTGAAACCATTCTGTGGTCTGTGAGCGTAAATGCTTGAATTCTCTTCCCACTTCGTTGGATATATCATATAGGACACGTTATCACAGTATCACCAAGGTTGGAAGAGANCTTGCCTGAGAGAAGAAAGCAACCTCTCCCTGGCTACAAGCACCCTTCAGGTAGTTGTAGACAGCAAGAAGGTCTCCCCTGAGCCTCCCCTTCTGCAGGCTAACCAATCCAAACTCCCTCAACCTCTCTCCATAGGGCTGTGCTTGAGGCCTCTCCCCAGCCTTGCTGCCCTTCTCTGGACACACTCAAGCACCTCAATGTCCTTCTTCAATTGAGGTGCCCAGAACTGGACACAGGACTCAAGGTGTGGCCTAAGTAGTGCAGAGCACAGGGGGAGAATGAGCTCCCTGCTCCTGCTGCCCACACTATGACTGATGCAGGCCAGGATGCCATTGGCCTTCTTGGCCACCTGGGCACACTGCTGGCTCATTTCCCAGTCCCTAATATGGGAATGTTAGCATTCCCCATGCTTAGAACATTAGAAATGCAAAGCTTTGCTCACAAACTACAATGTACTTTGAAATTCTTCAGGGCCAAGTGCTATGAAAAAATGTGTGATGTTACTGGGTGCTGCTACATAGTTGACATCTACTTAATCTGTTTGTGGTAGTAATGTTTAAATATAACACACTACACCAGTAGGGATAGCCCTGGGTAAAGGGAAAGAGCAGATGAATCACTGGGAGAGGTACATATTGCTGGGACCTAGCTGCCTGTCAACTGGGGAATGCGTATTTGTTTCTGTAGGAAACCACAAATCCTTTGTCAACAGAACTGACAGCTCATCCTTGACTTTTTAATCCACAGAATGGCTTTATTCATTTTAAATTTGCCTTATATTACAGCGTGTGAGTTCAGAGTCAGACCTGAGCGTTCTCAGCAGATGGAAAACATTTCAGCAGGGAGATGGAAAGCGTTAGTTTGTAAATGCATTTGTTAACAGTGCAAACTGGAACAATTGAGCACATCGGGCCTCAGTGTGACTGCACCATGGCCTCTGGACTTGGTGGTGGTGGTTTAATTGCAGAGAAAAATGTAGTACAGCAATTTCAGTGAAAATAAACTGTGCCATAAGGGCACCTTTTTTGCTCACACGCTGCTCATCTTGGAGAATGGGGTTTTCGATAGCTGAATTTTAATTGCTCCCTCTGTCCCTCTGTCCCTCTGTCCCTCTGTCCCTCTGTCCCTCTGTCCCTCTGTCCCTCTGTCCCTCTGTCCCTCTGTCCCTCTGTCCCTCTGTCCCTCTGTCCCTCTGTCCCTCTGTCCCTCTGTCCCTCTGTCCCTCTGTCCCTCTGTCCCTCTGTCCCTCTGTCCCTCTGTCCCTCTGTCCCTCTGTCCCTCTGTCCCTCTGTCCCTCTGTCCCTCTGTCCCTCTGTCCCTCTGTCCCTCTGTCCCTCTGTCCCTCTGTCCCTCTGTCCCTCTGTCCCTCTGTCCCTCTGTCCCTCTGTCCCTCTGTCCCTCTGTCCCTCTGTCCCTCTGTCCCTCTGTCCCTCTGTCCCTCTGTCCCTCTGTCCCTCTGTCCCTCTGTCCCTCTGTCCCTCTGTCCCTCTGTCCCTCTGTCCCTCTGTCCCTCTGTCCCTCTGTCCCTCTGTCCCTCTGTCCCTCTGTCCCTCTGTCCCTCTGTCCCTCTGTCCCTCTGTCCCTCTGTCCCTCTGTCCCTCTGTCCCTCTGTCCCTCTGTCCCTCTGTCCCTCTGTCCCTCTGTCCCTCTGTCCCTCTGTCCCTCTGTCCCTCTGTCCCTCTGTCCCTCTGTCCCTCTGTCCCTCTGTCCCTCTGTCCCTCTGTCCCTCTGTCCCTCTGTCCCTCTGTCCCTCTNCCTCTCTCTCTGTCCATCTCTCCCCCTCCCTCCCTCTCTCTCTGTCCCTCTCCCCCTCCCTCTCTCTCTGTCCATCTCTCCCTCTCTGTGTGTCCTTCTCTGTTTCTTCCTCCCTCCCTTTCTTTCTTTCTCTCTGTCTTATTTATGAACTGTCACAACATTACAGTATTTGACCAGTGCTCATAGAGCTCATAGCTATATCTTGTTCAGTTTCATGTTTAATCATACTGATGCTAATAGATCTATTTAACCTCATAAATCTAGTTTTTAGTACCACTGCGATTATGCTTGAAATGGAAACAGATTCCCAGGTTTTTCATAGAAATCTTGCTGGGAACATTCTTCCTCCTTGACATATGCACAGTGCAGCTCATCTATCATAAGAATTTTTTTACTGAAGAGTTCTCAAATAATTTAAGTCTTTGTGTTGAAGAATATGTTGAGAAGTGGGGTGTTTGTTCCTGAGCAGCAGGTGTTGTGTCAGGATGGACACCTTTGGAAGAGAGTGGGCAAGCTAAGCACAGATCCACCTCCCTCTTTTGCAGTATATCAACACTTTGTATAATTACTGAGGACAACTCAAATTGTCCCAAATGTGCATGTTTCTGATCATAAAAAGGAGTCAAGAAACACAAGCCACATGTACAGGAACTATGCACCTGTTGAAGAGGCCACATGTTGTTGTGAGTAGCATCAGATGCCTGCTTAACTGCTTTAAACCATTTGCATACTGACTTCCCAGAGATCTTCTGTTACACATTTTAGAAAATTTAATGAGGATGTTAATTAAAGGAGGCTAATTGAAGGCCTCTGGATGACACAGATCACTATACTTTTCTTAGTATTGCTTGAACAATGGTGGCAGCAATCATCACCTTTCTATTAGCTGACATCCTTCACTGGCCCAGCTGCCTGATGCCTCATGTTAGCGTTCCCTCAGCTTTCCAGCTCTGTGTTAGTCGATTGCTTTGTATGCCCCAGGTTGAAAGAAAAATTTCTAGTTAAAAGCCCAAGCAGACAGAGGAGTGAAGTGGGGTGGAGTGGCTGGGTGAAGGTAATTCTGAACAGATGTATGTCTGAAGATTCTGCTTGGCCACAGCAGAACCTTTTTATTGACTTAGCACTGTGAATGTCACTTAGCACTGTGAATGTGAGATTTTTCAGTGTCTTAGAGATGAAGGAAATCAGTTGGTAGAACCTGCATGCAATTTTTGTTTAGAGACTGAGATATAATTTCCTAATGTAAGTATCATACATTGATGCTTCTGTTGCATTAAAAGAAAATATTTTTGGTTGATATTATTTCATAGTATTAACATAACAGAACCTTGAAGCCAGGTAACAGACACCATAGGTTTTAACTCAGTGTTTAGTGCAAACAAGCACACATATGTACACACAGGAATAATACAGCCCCAGTTAGCTAATGGTGATCTGGGGTGGGCTTTGTCCACTCTGTGTCAATACATACTGATGCTACATCACTCTGAATATGACATATCATATACTGATTGTTAATCCAAATAAAAGGTGAGCTAAAAAAGGAAGTGTGGCTTAATTATGAAGCAGAGCAACCTGAGGAAAGCCTCTTGAGGGCAGTGTAAACAGGAACAGTTTCCATTTATGTAGGTACCTTAAGAAAGTTCATGAAACTAACTAAAATCAATCTATGCCATGGACAGGGAGGAGTCTGTTGGTGTTTGTGGAGCAGCATTCTGGCCATAAGGTCAACTCAACAAACATTTTTTTTCTTATCACCTTCTTCTATCTTACTTCCAGACTTGATTAGAGTCAGGTCTTCAACACAAACAGCAAACTTGGACCGAGAAGTCAATGCAGCAGGTGTACAAGTACTGCGATGTTGAGAGATGCTTTGTTTCACTGCCTGAGGTTAGAATGAACAATGGAGTTTTGTCTTGAGTAGAAGAACCTTCTCTTTCTAGATTTATCTTTCAACTTCAATCCCTTTTTTTGTGTCAACACCCCTGGAATGGAGCTGTGTGCTTCCTAATGTCTTAGCCCTCACAACAGCAAAATAGCAGATTTCTCTCTCTGTTCTTTTGCTTTATCTTGTCCATGTCTCTCTTGCTCATATGTTATCTCGGGAAGATGTATTAAAATTAATTTCTGAGCACTTGCTAACATAGGGAGCAATTTCCACTTTTTAATTGTCTCAGTCAAAGCTGAGAATGGCAGTGGCTAAAGATTCAGATAGCATACAGTGGCTTTAAATGAATGCTTAAGTGTTGATGCATTACAGCAAATGGCATCTGAAATCAGGAGTGTGAAATGGTTCAGCCTTACCTAGTGATACAGCATTTCCCTCAAGCTACTTTTATCTCGTTAGAAGCATGTTAATGTGTATATATAGTATGTGCTTCACTGGCACAGGTTGCCCAGGGAGCTTGTGGCTGCTCCCTCCCTGGAGGTGTTCAAGGCCAGGTTGGAGGAGGCCTTGAGTAACCTGTACTAGTGGGAGGTGGTCCCTGCCTATGGCAGGGAGTTAGAAACAGATGATCACTGAGGTCCCTTCCAACCTTACCATTCTATGATATATGTGGGGTTTTGGTGGGTGTTTGGTTTTTTTTTTTTTTTTTTTTTCCCAGCTACTGTCAATGGTAAAAATACTGAAAGAGATGCACGTGGGAGCTGGGATTGTTTAGCCTGGAGAAGAGGAGGCTCAGGGCAAACCTCCTTGCTGTCTACAACTACCTGAAGGGTGGTTGTAGCCAGGGGGAGGTTGCTTTCTTCTCTCAGGCAAGCAGCACCAGAACAAGAGGACACAGTCTCAAGCTGTGCCAGGGGAAGTTTAGGCTGGAGGTGAGGAGAAAGTTGTTGCCTGAGAGAGTCATTGACTGCTGGAATGGGCTGCCCAGGGAGGTGGTGGAGTCAGCGTCCCTGGAGGTGTTCAAGGTGGGTTTGGATGCGGCACTTGGTGCCATGGTCTGGTCTTGAGGGCTGTGGTAATGGGTTGGACTTGATGATCTTTGAGGTCTCTTCCAACCTTGGTGATACTGTGATACTGTGATGTTAAACCAGAAAAAAAAATTACACATACAGCACAGGAGTAGAAGAATAACATCCATGAGTCTCTATTCCATCTCACAATTTTGATCCTTATTATAAGGTAGAAAAAATTAAGAAGTCTCTGGTGTAGTTTATATCCAAAGGTTACTTCTAAGAGCCTGGATAAGCATTGCTAGAGTCTATATTTCAACTTTCAAGTGTTTAACAAAGGATTATGGGATTGTCCTATAACCGTGAGCTGAAGTATGGGAATTTAAGTTTTCCTTTCTTGCAGGATAGTTGCTCTTAAAATTATACTCTGAACAATGGCTTATTTTCTTGTGCCAGTACTCGATTCCAAATTCTGTGGCTTGGCAGCAGGCAGGTCTCAGATTTCAACCACATGTATTTCCAAAAATCAAAAGATCCTTATTTGGCACTGGGCTCACATAGCTGAAAAAGCTGTGTCTGTGTGTCAGATTTGAAAATAATTGAAACCAGGGGTGCAAAACCTGAACTTTTCTTCCAGGATGTTTTGACTTTGGTTGATTCCAACAGCACTGAATGGGAGAGAATGGAAACCGTGTGGAGCGTGTGGCACTGACAGTGTGTGGAGAAACTGAACTTCACCCTGGGTGTATTTGTGATACAGCAGTGGCCCTTCTGACAATGTCCATATTTGTCTTTCATTATGTGTTTCAAACACATACACACAAGTCCATGCTCTCATGGCAGAGATCAAAGTAAAGTTCACTTGGTGAACAGAAGGATCACTTTGCCTGCAAAAGTATTGTGGATGTTGACTTGTGCAATAAGACTGTAAAGTGTAGTTTATGTAGAACTTGAAGTGGTGAGGGAATGAGAATAGTGTCACACATTAGTGTGACCAGCAAGAGCAGGGAAGTCCTTCTGCCCCTTTACTCAGTACTGGTTAGGCCACACCTTGAGTGCTATGTCCAGTTCTGGGCTCCTCCATTTAAGAAAGATGTTGGGGGAAGGTGTCCAGAGAAGGGCACCAAGGCTGGTGAGGGGCCTGGAGCACAGCCCTATGGGGAGTTGTTGAGGTGCTGGAAGGTGTCCAGAGAAGGGCACCAAGGCTGGTGAGTGGCCTGGAGCACAGCCCTGTGAGGAGATGTTGAGGTACTGGAAGGTGTCCAGAGAAGGGCACCAAGGCTGGTGAGGGGGCTGGGGCACAACCCTGTGAGGAGAGGCTGAGGGAGAAGGGGGTGTGCAGCCTGCAGAAGAGGAGGCTCAGGGGAGACCTCATTGCTGTCTGCAACTACCTGAAGGGAGGTTCTAGCCAGGTGGGGTTGGGCTCCTCTGCCAGGCAACCTGTGACAGAACAAGAGGACACAGCCTCAAACTGTGCCAGGGCAGGTTTAGGCTGGATGTAAGGAAGAAGTTCTTCACAGGAGGAGAGATTGGCATTGGAATGGGCTGCCCAAGGAGGCAGTGGAGTTCCTGTCCCTGGAGGTGTTTAAAAGGAGACTGGATGAGGCACTTAGTGCCATGGGTTAGTTAATTAGATGTTAGTAGTTGATAGGTTGGACTGGATGATCTCAGAGGTCTTTTTCAATTTGGTTAATGCCGTGAGTCTGTGATTAGGTCAGAATGAGAAAGGTTCATAACCTTATTTTTTAAAAAAGCTCTTTTTGTGTCTTTAATATCTATGAAGATCTAGAGAGAGGTAGGTAGATCTAGAGAGAGGTAGGTAGATCTAGAGAGAGGTAGGTAGATCTAGAGAGAGGTAGGTAGATCTAGAGAGAGGTAGGTAGATGTGAAGATGTCTCTCACTTACACCATGTTTTAGACATATTTGTGAAAAATATATAAATACAGCAAACTCAGGAGCTCTGGTCTCAAAGAACCCATTATGCAGTAACTTGTCCTTGCTCCCATGGGAATTTTTCAGTTAATGTGCAAGAAATTATATGAAGAGATGACTCTCAATCTTCTGGAAGTAAAACATCCACCAAAAGAATAACTTAGAAGAGATGCAAGTGGAGGAAACTCCAGTTTCTGCCCATTACTTCTAGGTGAGGCATAAAGGTATCTCAGAAACTATCAAGCAAAGCTCCAATTTATAACCTGTTGTGAATTATCGTATAGGATACTGTAGTGACAAACACAAATTAAACCAGACATATACCAAGCATTATTTCCCCATCTTTTCACAACAGAAGTTCTTGTGTGGCTGATGATGATCCTTAAAAACCATACCCTGCCCTGGCTCTTTGATGCTTCCAAAGAGTCCTAAGTGAAAGATAAACATGGCAGGCCTGGGTCAGATTCCCTACCTGACAAATACATCATCTTGTCCACACCACAAAACAAATGAGGGAAACAATTGGAGAACCCAGAAGAGGTAAAGAAAGAACACAGTCGTCCACTATAACTAAAAGGATTCTGCAGGTAGCAGAAGTTTTCACAACCAAATTTTGTATGAATAATTTTCCATGTCACAAATTTCTGGAACTCAGCATGTCTGTATGCACATACACACAAGCATGCATGAAATACAGAATAACCTTTAAAAATTCAATAGCTGGTGGTAGAGTTCACAGTTTCTCTATTTACTTTGTGTGTACCTAGGTGGTTTCCTACAATTATTGCTCTCCTGTTTTCCTCCCAGCTCAAAAGACTCTGTCATTTGGGTTTAACTTAGAAACACCAAATGCACTACAACAGCCACAGTGTGCCTGGAGCAAGTGAAATTAAAACTCCAGTAGTGTTCTGCTAGTAAAATGGTAGAGAAGTTTTTAACCTGTGCCTTTTGGTATATTTCTTTATGTTATACAAGTATCCTAAAATATTTTTGGGGGTGAAAGAGGAATCTAAGTGGAGGTCTTCAATGTTCTCTGGATCAGATATAGGTATATATATATATACACACACATATATATACACATCTATATATATACACATATATATATGCACAACCACACATATATATGTACATATATATACACACATATATATATATACATATATATAAAATATTTTTGTTTTTAACTAGTGTTTGGAGCCTCAGTAGAACAAACAAATGAAATAAACCAAATAAACATTCAGAAAAACCCAAACAAAAATCCAAACCCAAACCAAACATCAAACAGACAAACAAAACCCCCCAAAAACCCAACCCTCCCCCCC
>VWZE01008004.1:181343-210832 GCA_013396675.1 Eubucco bourcierii
CAAACCAAAACCCAATCAAACAAAACCAACCAAAACCAAACCACCATCAATAACTGATCCATCTCAAAGTGAGTCCTGTAACTCACTTCTTATTAATATGTTTCTCAGAATAAATTCTCTGGGAGATTGTTGTTTAGATGTGGTTGTTTCAGTGAATTGCAAGGAAGCCAAGAAGTAAACTCAAGTTTGTTTTACAAAAAGACCTGTCCAGTTTATTCTCCTCAAAGTCAATGTGAGTCCTGCCCACATTTTTGGATACTCAATATGTTGAGATGGAAGAAAATGTTTCAGTAACTTCCACGTGCAACTAACTTTTAATCTTTCTTGTAGATAAAGCATGTCAAGTGTGTGGGATATAAATACACTTATGATATTTTGGTGCCCTTCTTGGGGCTGAAGAATAAAGGTCTTTGTTTTGTTTTTCCCCTTTCCCTACAACTAGAACACTTAGGCACATAGAGGAGGAGACAACTGTGCAGCATTTGTAACCTGGCAAGTAATTCAGAAGCTGTTGTATGTTGATTTCACCTTCTCACTTCAGGAAAATTGATTTCTGCTAAAAGCAATTGGCCACTAGGATTTTGTTGTAGCCAGTTCTGGCACCAAGTGAAATCTAATCACAGTACAACGAAGGTCTTTTGAACTGAAATCTGATGACAATTGATTGTGTATTTTGTAAACAGGTTCTTTGCTCTGACTATGTTAGTGCTTGTTCCTGCCATTTCTTGAGAAAACCAGGTGGGGTTGATCTCTTCTCCCAGGCAACCTGTGACAGAACAAGAGGACACAGCCTCAAACTGCACCAGGGCAGGTTTAGGCTGGATATAAGGAAGAAGTTCTATACAGCAAGAGTGATTGGCATTGGAATGGGCTGCCCAGGGAGGTGATGGAGATACCTTCCCTAGAGGTGTTTAAAAGGAGACTGGCTGAGGCACTTAGTGCCATGGTTTAGTTAACTAGAAAGTGTTGGGTTGGACTGGATGATCTCGAAGACCTTTTCCAACTAGGTTAATTCTGTGATTCTGTGACTCTTAACTGTGTGAGAACAAAGCCTAACAAGTAACAAACCTCCAAGCATAGTTGAAGTCTGACAACAAGTACAGCTTGGAAGTTCTCTTTGTCCCTGTCCAGCCTGTTTTAGGGGCAGCTTTATGAATCCTACCTTGACTCCAGCTGCAGTGTATACATATGTGAGCAAGCTAGCCAAGAACTGCACAATGTCCTTTTTTCTAACACCCATCTTCTGAACTTCTTCTGACTTGCTGCTACTACCACAAGGATCTTGATCCTATCACTACTCACTTCTACTTCCTAATTTGCCAAATAACTATTCCAGCAGTGAAGAAGAACCCACAAAGGCTCTGTACAATGAAAATTACTTATTGCTATCAGTTGAAAATTAGCCCACCCACGGATGTGTAGAGGATGATAAAAATTAATTCTTCACTCGTTGACAAGTCTGGCAGCACTAGATGGGAAGTTGTCAAAAAGCATTAGAAAAACCATCTCATGAAAGGCAAACTTGCTGTCTGTTCCTACCCTGCTTGGTAAATGCTGGAGAGTTTACTAACTGCCTATTGAAGTTCTCATTTCACTGATCTTTTTGAATTGACTCTGAAGTTGTGTATAAAACTTGCTGAGTGTACCAACTCAGTGCATTTTTGGTCTATCTTTGCTTTGCAGCGTCCTTAGCTGCATAAGCACAAAAATGTGGAGCCAGGTAGAACTTCTCCTACATAAAAATACTCCAGAGAGCATTATTTTATCTCCTTGTGCATTGTTTCAACAGTCTTTCTGATGTTTGCTCTGCTGCAACTATGGAGGCAAAAAAAAAATGGGGAGGAGAGTAAGAGGAGGTGATTTTTGTAAACAGAGCTGAGCGTGTGGATGTGACAACAATGCTGAGCTTCCCTGAAGACACAGATGTCCTTTGGGACCAATTAGTTCTTCCACTGGATATTATAATTTAGTAGAGATCAGGGAGCTTGATTAGCAAAATGAAAAGAGAATGACAATTTCTGTTTGCCTGTTTATCACAGCTCTCTGAGCCATGAAAACTCCTTATTTTAGGCTGTAGTTTTGTCCCATTATCCTTGCCATTTTCTTTCCTCTTGAGATAGCTGAAAACATTTAAAACCAATCTCTTGTGCATCTGTGGGTGCAGTGAATTAGCATGCAGACAGAATATTGATATGGCCATGCCCTTTGAAATGTTTGTGTTTAAATTTTTCACTGTCCTCCAGTGATTTAATGTAGTCTTCCTTATACCTGTGTTGAAAGAATTGTGAAGATCTCACAATGTTGAGGCATGTTACAGCATCATCTACACTGTTCCAGCATTGCCAGCAAATTCTTGATTTTTGGACATGCTTTGTTCTTTTGAAGTAAAAATTAACAGTAGATAAAGCAGAAGAATCCTTGTGGTGTTTTGGAAAGCTTGGCTGTATTATTCAGTATTAGAGCTTGAAATTGGAAATGTTTCTGACAAATGACTTTAATGTCAAAACCTGCCAGTCTGTCAGAACTTAACTTCTGGTGGAAGTGTACCAGTTTCAACAAAACTAACAGCTGGAAAAGTTTCTCAGTTCCAAGGTCAAGTTCCTAGTCAAATCCAGAATCTGACACTGCAGTCCGGATTTGTAGGCACAGAGTTGAGCTCCTGATCATTTCTGTAAGTATGTCAAAGTGGAAGTGCAGCTGGAGAAGAAATTACTGTAAGAGCCCATAGGCAGAGAATTGTCTTCTAACTTGAGAGGCTCAAGCATGTGTCCATACCCCTCGGCTGGGGCTCCAAGGTCCTGTGTCCTGCCTGCTCTGGTGAGAGTAGAAAATCCTGCTTCTGTAGAACACCTGGTAGAGCTTGGTTTGGTGACTAGAAAACTCTTTCAAGACTCTGAAAGTGGTTCAAACAAGATCATAGAATGGTAAGGCTGGAAGGGACCTCAAAGATGATCTACTTCTAACCCCCTGCCATAGGCAGGGACACCTCCCACTAGTACAGGTCACTCAAGGCCTCGTCCCTCCAGGGAGGGAGCAGCCACAACCTCCCTGGGCAACCTGTGCCAGTGTCTCACCACCCTCACTGTAAAGAACTTCTTCCTAACATCCAGTTTCAATCTCCCCTCTGCCAGTTCAAACCCATTGCCCCTTGTCCTGTCATTGCAAGATGTTGTCAATAGTCCTTCCCCAGCCTTCCTGTAGCCCCCTTCAGATACTGGAAGGCTGCTATCAGGTCCCCTGGAAGCCTTCTCTTCTCCAGGCTGCAGAGCCTCAACTCTCTCAGCCTGTCCTCATAGCAAAGCTGCTGCAGCCCTCTGATCATCTTCATGGCCTCCTCTGGATTGGCTCCAACAGTTCCATGTCCTTCCCATGCTGGGGGCTCCAGAACTGTACACAGTACTCCAGATGACAAGTTCTTGTTCACACTATTTAAAAGAATCCGTGGATGCTGAAACTGGAGCGCAGCCTTCATTTAAAACACATCTCCTCTTTCCACACAAAAAATTGCATCTATATTGTCTTACCTCATAGACTGTGTTTTGCTGTGTGAAGGAGGCAGATTTATTCCTTTTTTTTATTTGCCTTCCAGTTCAACTTTGTGGTTTAAGTGTTGGAACAACTTGAGCACTGATATACAAATGATACATATTTTAGTTCTGTTTTTTTTAATTTCATTTTGAAGAGGAATAGCTCTTAATAAAACTAGAGCTATAGCCTAAGGTGTAAACCAAGAACTTTGAGGGAGAGGGGGGAGGGAAATACTGCTGTAATGTAGCTCTGCACTGTTAACTGATCTAGAGCAGGCTTGTAAACATCACACCAGGTTAATAAAAGGTTATGCCAGTTTTAAGGTAGTATAAGTACAACTGCATAAAAGTATAACTAAATAAAGATTTTAGGTGGAGCTTTTGAGCTGTTTGATGTGACACTTGCCAGAGAGCATGAGAGAACTGTGCCACTCTCTCAAGCTGGCAAATGAGCAAGACAGCAGCCATTTTAGCTGCCCCCTACCCAGCAGCTACTCAGGCAGGTTCAGGTGAAGCTGATCTGTAGCTCTCAGCACGAGCCTTTTCAGCTACTCACTGTTCAGCTCTGCTGCTTGCAGCTTCTCAATTAGATTCAGGTGAAGCTTGTCTGCAGCTCTTAGCATTAGCTCTTATTTCAGCCATTTTAGCTGCCCCTCTACTCAACTCTATTGCTTGCAGCTGCTCAGGTAGAGTCAGGTGAAGCTTGTCTGTAGCTCTTAGCATTAGCTCTTAGTTCAACCATTTTAGCTGCCCCCTACTCAGCTCTATTGCTTGCAGCTGCTCAGGTAGATTCAGGTGAAGCTTGTTCTGTAGCTCTCAGTTCAGCCATTTTAGTTGCCCCCTACTCAGTTGTCCTGCTTGTAGCTGCTTGTTCGGGTGAGTTTCTCTGAAGCTCTTACCTCATCTGAAGCTCTCAGAAGTCTCAGGAGAACTTGGTGAGTCTGAATTTTTTGTTCTTCAGTCTTCCATTTTACCAGAGCTTGATGTTCATTTACTGTTCAGTAGCTGTTGGTTTTTTTGAAGTCTGAATCTTAGATACATTTTCTGCTTAGACCAACCTGAAAAGTTATTGTAGTGCAGAATGTTTGCGATGGGATGCAGAATGGCTAATACTGGATTGCTTATAACTGATTACTACTTGATTTCAGAAACTGGTAACCTGATCACAGTCAATTTTAGATGTTAGAACACAAAGGTACAACAACAAATGTCCTTCTGGCCAGTCACCTGGTGTGGTGGTTCTGTTCAGTGTTGCCCTGCTAACTGTAATGCCAATCTTCTGCTGAAGGTGTCAGAGAACAAGTCTTACATCTTGCATAGTAAGGTCTTACAGGGTGATGGTGGTCTACCAGTTTTATTGTATTGATATCTAGTGTGGTTTCTCTCAGGGCATTGGAAAGGAGTAACCTAGAATGATGGAATATGTGATGGTTTAAGCATTCATTTCAATCCTAGGTAAAATGTTTATTGAAAATGTCTGTTGAAGAAAACTGTGTGTACCTTGCTTCTGGGGTGTGAGGGGGAAAGCAGAACTCATCAGGAGTGAAAGATGCACCTTTTGTTTTTGTAGTATTGCCTTTGTATCTCTAGAGCAGGCCCAAGAAATGTATCAGTTTATAGGCAGTGTGGTTGCGAAGCTGCTTGGCTGAAAGGGACCTGGATGTTGTAATGGACAAGCAACTCAATGTGAGCCAGCAGTGTGCCCAGGTGGCAAAGAAAGCCAATGGCATCTTGGCTGGGATTAGAAATGCTGTGTCCAGAAGGAGCAGGGAGGTGATTGTCCTCTTGGACTCTGCTCTGGTGAGGCCACACCTTGAGTATTATGTTCAGTTTGGGGCACCTCACTACAAGAGGGATCTGGAGGTGCTGGAGCCCAGTGCAGAGGAGTGCGACAAAGCTGGGGAAGGGCCTGGAGAATAAGTCTGATGAGGAGTGACTGAGCGAGCTGGGGATGGTTAGTGTGAAATAGAAGAGGCTGAGGAGAAACCTCATTGCTGTCGACAGCTGAAAGGAGTCTGAGGGGAGACCTCATTGCTGTTGACAGCTGAAAGGAGGCTGTGGAGAGATTGGTGCTGGTGTCAATAACGATAGAACAAAAGGGAGTGGTCTCAAGCTGCCACTGGGCAGGTTCAGACTAGATATTAGGAAACTTTCTCCCAGTAAGAGTGGTCAGGCATTGGAATGAACGGCTCAGGAAAATAGTGGAGTCACCAACCCTGGGTGTGTTTAAGGGTTTGGATGTGGTGCTTGGAGATACAGTTTAGGGTACACCTTGTAGAGTAGGGATATCAGTTGGGCTTGGTGATCCTGAGGGACTTTGCCAACCTGCATGTTTGTGTGAACTACTTCTCTTCTGCAGTAGCTCTTGAAACAAAACTTGGTGAAATCTTTGTTACTTTTCCAGCATCACAAAATATTCTTTCTCTGTGCTTGTTCATGAGTTTAGTCCCTGTATGTATCTATAGACTTGAGGTGAGGTCCACATGTAAAATTATACTGTGTTTTTTATGTGCAAGCTGTGACACCTATGAAATGATAATCTGGTCCTGTAGCTTTCTGAGACTCTTGAAATCTCAAGTAAATCAGGTCCAGAGTGTAAAACACAAGAGCTTAAATTTCTTGGCAACCAGTAAGGGAACATTTCTAAACTCTTGCCTTTGTAGACACCTCAGGTCTGCTACTTAGAAAGGAGTCATGTTTTGTTATTTTGACTAACACAGCACAGATTAGAGGCAAAAATAGAAACTGTCAAGTACCTGCCAGTGCTTCTTGAAGTGGCTTCCTTTCAAGAAAATATTTAGTTGGATATAAAAACAGAGCCTGATGAGGTAGCAGTTTGGGGGGAAAAAAATACTGGAAAATAAATGGAGATGCTTGAGATAAGTATCAGTCTCAAGAAGTGTGGATACCATCAATTTGACTGAAGGTTGGGAGTATTAGAACCTCAAAGAGGAAAAAAAGCTTAATTGCAGTGGAAATAAATGAGTTCAGGAAAAAAAATTAATCATTAATGTGCTGTGAGCTGGGTCTGATCAAAAACACACTGATGAGAATCCTGGAATAAAGTGTTTGCTTAGGAACAGAGTGAACATGCAGCTGGTATGCACATCAGGGCATCTTTGTAGAGAAAGGGAAGTGTGTGGCAGGCAAGGGTGGGTTATTGGCTGGGATACCTGATGGTTTTAGAAGCATAGAATCAGTCAGGGTTGGAAGGGACCACAAGGATCATACAGTTCCAAGCCCCCTGCTGTGAGCAGGGACACCTCACACTAGATCAGGCTGGCCACAGCCTCATCCAGCCTGGCCTTAAGCATCTCCAGGGATGGGGCCTCAACCACCTTCTTGGGCAACCCTTTCCGGGCTCTCACTGCTCTCATGCTGAAGAACTTCCTCCTCATGTTCAGTCTGAATCTCTCCACCTCCAGCTTTATTCCATTCCTCCTAGTCTTCTCACTACTTGAGAGCCTAAAAAGTCCCTCCCCAGCTGTTTTGTAGCCCCCTGCAGATACCAGAAGCCCACAATAAGGTCACCTTGGAACCTCGTCTTCTCCAGACTGAACAACCCCAACTCTTTCAGTCTGTCCTCATAGCAGAGGTGCTTCAGCCCTCTGAGCATCCTCGTGGCCCTTCTCTGGACACACTCTAGTATGTCCCCATCCCTCTTATATCAGGGACTCCAGAACTGGATGCAGTACTCCAGGTGGGGTCTCACCAGAGTGGAGTAGAGGGGGAGAATCGCCTCCCTCGCCCTGCTGGCCACATTTCTGATGCAGCCCAGGCTCTGGTTGGCTTTCTGGGCTGCAAGTGCACACTGCTGGCTAATGATGAGCTTCTTGTCCACCAGCAACCTCAAGTCCCTCTCCTCAAGGCTGCTTTCCAGCCAGTCACTGCCCAACCTTTCTTTTACTAGCATGGGCTGGGTTTCAAAGAGTAACTGTAAGTGCCAGACAAGACACTTTTGGCTGCCAGCTACAACACAACAAAGAGGAGGATGCACCTCACCTGAGAATGACCTTTCAAGAGCATCATAGGCGTGTGCAGAGCTGGTGTGAATTGATCTCTGAAGGTGCTGTTCTTTTATTGCTTTCTTCAGGGGCTGCCCACACAGCTGGTTCAGTCTAGATGTCAGATAGGTGGAGATGAGCTCCATCATAAAATGTAGTCAGAGCAAAATGTACGAGGGTCACAGAATTACAAGCATTCAGGTTGGGAAAGACCCTCAGGCTCAGAGTCCAACCAATACCCTTGGCTTTGCTTTTTCTCCTGCTCAGCTACTTTGTGTAGTCTATAACCTTATGCTACTCTTCCTATTTTAGAAGTGAAAAAAGACTAAATTGTTAGGAAAACTGGTTTTCTCAGAGATTTGACAGAAACAGTGTGTTTAAATGTTAATAGCTGAGTGGTTTGAGAGGTCAGCTAAGCTAACTGAATTGCAGCCATTGAATTAATGAGCTGAGAGTTGTAATAAAAAGGACAGGGCTTAAGGAACAAAGGATCAGCTTGTAGCAAATGGGATTCCTGATCTTTGAATAATCTGACAGTACCATTTAATCTGTTTTCTAAAGCCAGTTGGTCAATAGACTATAAAATCAACTTGTGTTAGGGGTCTCACTAGCTGGTAAAATCAATGAAGTCATTGGCAGTAAGGAGATGAGGCAAGCAAACTGATTTGCAGCGTAGTAACAGAAGCTGGGAGGGGATGACTAAAAATCAACTCTTCCTAAAAGGGAAATGACAACTGTTGTTGTCAAAGAAATGTTACTGCTGAATAGTCTGGATGTACAGAAGAGTACAAAACTCAAGTCATAGTGGACTTGTAATGACTTGTGGGGTCTGCCTCCTCTCCCAGGCGCTCAGTGACAGAACAAGAGGGCACAGTCTCAAGCTGTGCCAAGGCAGGTTTAGGCTGGGTGTTAGGAAGACGTTCTTCACAGAAGTAGTGATTGGCATTGGAATGGGCTGCCTGGGCAGATAGTGGAGTCACTGTCCCTGGATGTGTTTCAAAGGAGGCTGGATGAGGCACTTAGTGCCATAGTTCAGTGAAATCACAGTATCACCAAGGTTGGAAGAGACCTCAAAGATCATCAAGTCCAAACCATTACCACAGACCTCAAGACCAGACCATGGCACCAAATGCCACGTCCAAACCTGCCTTGAACACCTCCAGGGATGCTGACTCCACCACCTCCCTGGGTAGCCCATTCCAGCAGTCAATGACTCTCTCGGGCAACAACTTTCTCCTCACCTCCAGCCTAAACTTCCCCTGGCACAGCTTGAGACTGTGTCCTCTTGTTCTGGTGCTGCTTGCCTGAGAGAAGAAAACAACCTCCTCTTGGCTACAAGCACCCTTCAGGTAGCTGTAGACAGCAAGAAGGTCTCCCCTGAGCCTCCTCTTCTCCAGGCTAACCAATCCCAGCTCCCTCAGCCTCTCTCCATAGGGCTGTGCTCCAGGCCTCTCCCCAGCCTTGTTGCCCTTCTCTGGACACGCTCAAGCACCTCATTGTCCTTCTTAAATTGAGGGGCCCAGAACTGGACACAGTGTAAGGTGCTTGATGATTAGTTGGACTGAATGATCTCAAAGGTCTTTTCCAACCTGATTAATGCTATGATTCAGAATATTATTCCTTGCTTAGAGCCTTTTCACTGTTATGATAAAGAACCCTTGACTTGAGTGGCCTTTGCAACTGTAGAAATAATGTCTTGATCCAGCTTTTGATAATTTGTTAATAATTAAATATAGGGCTAAATATGGGACACAATTCAATGAGGGTCACTGCATTTTCATAGGGAACATTTTTGTGCTATTTCTGTGTCATTTTCAAGATACTCAGTCTTTTTTTTTTTTTTTTAAGCCAGTGTTTTATTACTCCCTTTAAATAGTTTTTTTTTCCTTTGCCTTACTGTCAAGAGAACAACACAAGATCACCATTTAAAAAAAAAAAAAAGCAAAGAACATGAACTCTACAAAGGATTTATAGGAAACATATAGGAAATCAGCTTTGATGTTGCTAATAAAAGAGCATGTGGAAAATCTAGCAATAGCATTGCATTAATATTACATGTACAAATCATTAAAAAGCAAAGGGGGCCAGATGCTGCTGGGACACTTTCAGCTTTGGCTAATGTGTGAGGCAGGTGCCTTCTGTAGTGTATGCATGAGCATTGGTTCTGGATTCATGTTATTTGAGACAGGACTGGTGCTAGCTGTGTATGTGCCAAAGAAACTCAAACAGGGTGTGATGTGGGACAGGGCACATAACCTTGTGTCAGCACCTCTGAGATGCATCTTATGGCCACTTTGTGTCTGTGGAGGAGTCTAGGAGAAAACTGCGTCCAGTTCTGGGCCTCTCAATTGAAGAAGGACATTGAGGTGCTTGAGCGTGTCCAGAGAAGGGCAATGAGGCTGGGGAGAGGCCTGGAGCACAGCCCTATGGAGAGAGGCTGAGGGAGCTGGGATTGGTTAGCCTGGAGAAGAGGAGGCTCAGGGGAGACCTTCTTGCTGTCTACAACTACCTGAAGGGTGGTTGTAGCCAGGAGGAGGTTGCTTTCTTCCCTCAGGCAAGCAGCACCAGAACAAGAGGACACAGTCTCAAGCTGTGCCAGGGAAACTTTAGGCTGGAGGTGAGGAGAAAGTTGTTGCCTGAGAGAGTCATTGACTGCTGGAATGGGCTGCCCAGGGAGGTGGTGGAGTCACTGTCCCTGGAGGTGTTCAAGGGGGGTTTGGACGTGGCACTTGGTGCCGTGGTCTTGTCTTGAGGTCTGTGGTGATGGTTTGGACTTGATGATCTTTGAGGTCTCTTCCAACCTTGGTGATACTGTGAGACTGTGAAAAAAACCAGAGTAGAACAGCTGGAGCAAAATCAAGGTGTTCCTTAATTTTGTTTTGCTAATCATTAAAGTGTTTCAGGTTTACTTTTGTTTAAGCCACCTGACCAACTTCATGATACCTTCCTACCCCATGACATGACCATTCTCTCCTATCTCCTGTCTTTAAAAGATTGACCTCATATGTTCATGGTGAAAAGGCTTGGATTGTGTGCTCCTCTCCTGAGGCTACCTATATCAGATAAATTAGTTGAAAGGTTTTGCTGCAGTAACTATGAGGAGAGAATATCAGATGAATTCTTAAAATTTCTTAAGTGTCCTCAGCTTTTGGCTTGAAGTCTTTTATAATTTTGGGGTGTTTCCCCTGATTTTTCTGGTCAAAAGTAGACATGCCCTGGGGGAGGGTCTCTTAGCCCTGGGGGAGGGTCTCTTAGCCCTGGGGGAGGGTCTCTTAGCCCTGGGGGAGGGTCTCTTAGCCCTGGGGGAGGGTCTCTTAGCCCTGGGGGAGGGTCTCTTAGCCCTGGGGGAGGGTCTCTTAGCCCTGGGGGAGCATTTCCAGTGAAAGATGAGATTTCAGTTACTTTAAAATAAGCACAAGTAGTAAATGCAAGGAGGCAAAACTTAACTATATAGCTGTTTAAATGTAAGAGCATCTGAAAAAAGAACTTTTTGCTGTGTTTTAGCTGACACAATTAGATGTTGGAGCACTCTTGTAAAAACAGCTATGAGGATAAAGGAGTGGCACTTAGTGCAGCTAATACGAGGCGGTGGCTGTGGTGCAAAGATGCCAGAGAATGTAATAGAAAATATCTGTTAGGATCTAAATTTAGTATTATCAAAATCTGGGGAAAATTATGTCTGAGAAGTCATTAGGGCAAGAACAAAGCCTAGCACTGCAGAGAGAATAGCTGATGCCAAGCTAAAGGCATCTTTTATTTACAGATGATTCAGATCTGAGGATTTGTGGAGAAAATTGCTCTTTTAAAATGGAAACCATCATCAGATTAAACTTCTCATGGAAGTGAGAGAAGAGCAAAGAAGAGACCCAGTCCAGTACTCTAGAAGCAGTCCCATGTTGATTGGGCTCTCCTGCTGATGTTTATACATGCACATATAAGTATGTATTAGGGGACACATGGACTCTGTGTGTGGTGGTGGTGCTGATGGGAGGGAAGCTTGGGTAAGTCACTTGGGGACAGGCATTAGGACAGGTGAAGGATGGGCAGCCATAGACATGCATCATATTCTTTGTGATTTAAACAATGAAGCACCTGTGTTTGAGCTCAAGGTTTTCATGGTGTAAATGCCTCTTGTGGTAGATTATTGATCTTTAAAAGTGTGTGTGGCTGGAATAGAGCTCTGAACAGCCACAGTTTTGGAGAAGTTCACAATCTGTCTCTACATGCAATAAGAATCATAGAATGATAAGGTTGGAAGGGACCTCAAGGATCATGTAGTTCCAACCCCCTGCCATAGGCAGGGACACCTCCCACTAGTACAGGTCACTCAAGGCCTCATCCAACCTGGCCTTGAACACATCCAGGGAGGGAGCATCCACAACCTCCCTGGGCAACCTGTTCCAGTCCCTCACCACCGTCACTGTAAAGAACTTCCTCCTAACATCCAGTCTAAATCTCCCCTCTGCCAGTTCAAACCCATTGCCCCTTGTCCTGTCATTGCAGGACCTTGTAAATAATCCTTCCCCAGCCTTCCTGTAGGCCCCTTCAGATACTGGAAGGCTACTATCAGGTCCCCTCGAAGCCTTCTCTTCTCCAGGCTGCAGAGCCCCAACTCTCTCAGCCTGTCCTCATAGGAGAGCTGCTCCAGCCCTCTGATCATCTTTGGGATTTATCCAAACCCTACGTTCAGAAGGTTTCAAGATGCTGTACTCCAGTTCTGCTTTTGGGGCTCGCAGGTGATAACAAAGTTTTCTGTTGCTTTATGCCTTTTGCCTATTGTGGTTAGCTGAGTAGTTCAGTTTGGTTTTAGTGTATATATTGGTGAAACTGTTTTGAAATTAAATAAAATTCTCAGTACTTCACAGGGTTTTCAGATTTTTTTTTTTTTGGTTAAGGTTTATCATTGACAGTATTTCTGAACATGCAATCAGTGCTTTATTTCAATGTAACTTATATTTAATCAGGTTAAAGTAAGATTCAGTGATGATTTTTTTTTTTTGTCATAAATATTCCACATAATGAGTTTGAGAACTTGTTTTATAACTGTGTACCTTGTGTGGCTAGTCATAGAATGGTTTGGGAGGGACCTCCAAAGGTCATCTAGTCCATCCTCAATTAGATCAGGTTGTGTGGAACCTTGTAGAGCCTCACCTTGGCTATCTCCAGGGATGAGGACTCAACTACCTTCCTGGGCAATCTGTTCCAGTGTTCCACCCTCATTGTGGTAGACATCTAAAGTATCTGTAGATATTTGATAACTGTGCAGTTGAATTTTGATTCGGACGAGGCTTTGACAGGCTTCAGTGTGTGGGCTTGAGCCATGCAGAAATGGAAATCACACACAGGACTGGAAGAAACCTCAAAGCTGAAGTCCAACCCATTACCACAGATCTCAAGACTAGACCATGGCACCAAGTGCCATGTCCAAACGCCCCTTGAACACCTCCAGGGACACTGACTCCACCACCTCCCTGGGCAGCCCATTCCAGCAGTCAATGACTCTCTTAGGCAACAACTTTCTCCTCACCTCCAGCCTATACCTCCCCTGGCACAGCTTGAGACTGTGTCCTCTTGTTCTGGTGCTGCTTGCCTGAGAGAAGAAAGCAACCTCCTCCTGGCTACAAGCACCCTTCAGGTAGCTGTAGACAGCAAGAAGGTCTCCCCTGAGCCTCCTCTTCTGCAGGCTAACCAATCCCAGCTCCCTCAGCCTCTCTCCATAGGGCTGTGCTCCAGGCCTCTCCCCAGCCTCGTTGCTCTTCTCTGGACATGCTCAAGCACCTCAATGCCCTTCTTACATTGAGGGGCCCAGAACTGGACACAGTCCTCAAGGTGTGGCTTAAGCAGTGCAGAGTCCAGGGGGAGAATGAACTCCCTGCTCCTGGTGGCCACAATATTGCTGATGCAGGCCAGGATGCCGTTGGCCTTCTTGACCACCTGGGTGCACTGCTGGCTCATGTTCAGGCAGGTGTCAATCAGCACCCCCAGATCCCTGACAACAAATCCCAGAGAACATGACCATGCCTGTACATTCTGTGGAGTATATTTGACTGGTTGCAGACTTGTTTGTCACTATTTCAGGGAACTAACACTTGGGAGAAAAAAAAGTATAGGAAACTTAGAGAAAGCAAAGAAACCAATTAAAAAATAAAAGCTCAAAGCTGGTTCTTTGAAATGGATGGAAAAATCACACATCTCTGTTTCGTGAAGTGAAACTGTCTCTGGAAAATCAACACTGAGCTCAGCTTTTTTTTTGTGTTTATTTAACTCTAATGACTGTTTCCATGTTTGTACCCAACATCTAGTTGAGTAGATTTTGTAGTCAAAACAAAAGTTATTGCCCCCATTACCCTGCAGGTTTCTCTGTGTTAGTTATCTTCCATTGCTTTCTTTCTATTTAATATTCTCTGATTATGGTTCCAATGAAAAACAGTCACTGGGGAGCTGGAAGGTGGCTGTTATCATCTGGCTGTTACTGATGGTGAATGAAAGCATGAAGTGTCTTGAAATTTGTAAGCCAAGGTAATCGTGCAGGAACCTTGATAATGAATTCCTGTTTTGACTAGTAAATGAAGAAGTATTAAGTTCATCCTCTTTGTATCTATTTCATTCTTCAAAGGGGGTTGATTATTTTGTTTCATTTAAGAGGGGCTTCAAAGGGTACTCTACATGTTTTTTCTGTAGTATCTCTTGAGAAAATAGCCAGTTATAACTAAGATGATGTTTTGTTGCTTTTTAATATGATCCTCCAAGCAAAGCCTGAGTGTAGTAGTTAGGTTGAATGCTCTTTTGCTTGGGTCCATTGGAGTGTGTCCTTTTTCCACTGGAAATCTAAGGTTGGGGAGGGAAAAAAAAAAACCCCAACATTTCTACAGTCACTGATGCAGCCATCGCCAGTTTCTCTCTTCCTGTTTCTCTGGTGGGCTTCCTTCCAGATGGGTTTGCAACTTCTGAAAGATAAAACTGCCTGGGCAACTGGGACTGTAGGGGGGGGGAAAAAGTGGTTTTGAAAGGCTTTTTGAACTTTTAAACTTGGAAAAAGAGGAAGTTTACAGTTTTAGTGGTGCTCACCAGATGGCACTGTTATATGTGCTGTTACATATTGGTCTTTGGTGTCTTCAAGCAACGACTTGATGGTTATTTGTATCTTGAGAGGGCTGCAATAGCCAGTGTTGATGCTGGCCCTATTTTCATAGAATCATAGAATGATAAGGTTGGAAGGGACCTCAAGGATCATCCAGTTCCAACCCCCTGCCCTAGGCAGGGACACCTCCCACTAGCACAGCTCACTCAAGGCCTCATCCAACCTGACCTTGAACACCTCCAGGGAGGGAGCATCCATGACCTCCCTGGGCAACCTGTGCCAGTGTCTCAACACCCTCACTGGAAAGAACTTCCTCCTAACAATCAGTCTAAATCTCCCCTCTGCCAGTTTAAATCCATTACCCCTTGTCCTGTCATTGCAAGACCTTGTCAATAGTCCCTCCCCAACCTTCCTGTAGGCCCCCTTCACATACTGGAAGGCTAATATTTTGAAGGCTCCCAAGAGAGTTTATGGAGATTCTCTCTCTAGAGAGTCTGAGAGACCTGTCTGGATGTGTTCCTATGAGACCTGAGCTAGATTCTACAGTCCTACTCTGGCAGGGGAGTTGGACTCCATGATTTCTGGAGGTCCCTTCCAACTCATGGAATCTTTAAGGCAGTGCTGCTTCCAGAGAGCCAGAAATTTGTATGTAGGCTGTTTACTGCAAAGCCAACACTACTTATGTGCTATTTGTTATGGATGCCACGTAAGAATTTGTGCAATATCTGTGACAAGTTAGACCTCTTTTGGAAAGCCATCAGTGAGACTCATGCTGCTCAGTGGTGGTGGTCTAAAATTACCCAGTAACAGTCTCCTCTTTACATTCATGTTCTTTAGAAATAGTCGAGGTGGTGGGAGAGCTGTTGTGCCCTTCTGAGAGTGGAATCTTAGAATGGTAAGGTTGGAGGTGACCTCAAGTATCATCTATTTCCAACCACCTGTCATAGGCAGGGACACCTCCCGCTAGTACAGCTCACTCGAGACTTTATCCAACCTGGAGCTGATTTGTGGTTTTGCTGAGTTCTTGATGCTTGCAAACGAACTGGAGTTCACCTTAAAAAATCCAAATTGGCTTTAGTCACTGGTAGGTGACCACAGTAGCAGAGATCACCTCATAAGCTAGAGATATAGAAAGCTAGTAAATAAAATCAGCTGAATAGGAAGAGAATTTATTAACTGTAGGTAGCTTAATTTCAGGGCTGTGGGCTCTGAATACTCCTTCCTGTGTCTTAAAGCTGAGGAGAAGAGATGGTGAAATGATTTAGTCTGAGACACATTACAATTTCCCTTTTATTATCAGAGGAGTATTGCAATTATTGTAAGTGACTTTGTCTTCTGATTGAAGAGTTTTTAAGTGTAACTGATTCCCTAGATCCACATGGCTGAAAGATTTTCTATTGGAATGCTTCATGAAAGTGACAGACTTAGGGTCACTTTTTTAATCTATAGGTGACATTAGAAAATTTCTTAAGACTATTATCAGCTGAGGCAGAGTTCTGAGCCAGTTAAATAACTTGAGGAAACTGCATTTTATTTGCAGGAGCTGCTGTAACATCCGAAATGTGCAGTTATCTCCTGATTCTTATGCAGGTTCCACAAAAATTCCATTCATCTTCTTCTCCCCAGGCAGCCTTTTACAAGATCAAATAAGTTAACAGGCAGCAGAGTTGAAACAAACTAAATTAGGTATTTCTCCACACAGTGAGAAATTTGAACTGCAACTTGTGTTGAGAAGATGATATGGGTGCCAGAAGTTTACATGGCTTCAATAAAGCAACCATGAAAGAAAATCTCACTCGGTGCTATTAAAAACAGAATTACATGGGGTTCAGGAAGTCTGAGAGCTGCAGGCAACAAGGCCTGGGAGGGTATCAAGGAGGTACCACTCTCTGCTGTGTTAGTTTTGGGCTCCCTGGTTCAGGACAGACAGAGACTGGAGAAAGTCCAGCAGAGAGCCACCAAGAGGACTGGGGGACTTGAATATCTTGCATTCTAAGAGAGACTCAGAGCACTGGGGCTGTGTAGTCTGGAGAAGAGAAAAATGAGAGGAGATCTGATCAGTGTGCACACATGTGAGAGATAGGTGGCATGTGGTTGGGGCCAAGCTTTTGTCAGTGGTCAGTAGCAGTAAACCAAGGAGCAACAGCTACACACTGCAACAGAGCTCAACAGGAGGAGAAACTTCTTTACAGTGAGGGTGAAAGAGCCCCGGAACAGGCTGCCCAGAGAGGTTGTGGAGTCTCCTCTGGAGACTTTAAAAACCCACCTGGATGCATTCTTGTGTGAACTACCCTAGGGGGTCCTGCTTGGCAGGGAGGTTGGTCTCCATCTCTGGAGGTCCCTTCCAACTTCTACTAAGGTTCTGTGATTCTCTTTTCCATGTATTTGCTGTTGGCTGCTGTCGAAAATATGAGAAGCTTCCCTTCTATCTGGTGTTGTGTAGGCATTCATATGCTAGTTCTACCTAGTCCTGTGGATAAACATGCCGTTACTTCCTAAACCTGCTTTTAAGAATATTTCTATTCCAATGGAATGTACCTGCTTTTAAATACATTTCTGTTAAATAAACCTACTTTTAAAAACATTTCTATTCCAATGAACAATCCTCTTAATTCTTGTAGTTGTGATAAACTTATATAACATGATCAAGGCTGTGCTGATAATTACTGATCATATTTTTTTCAGCTGTTAATGCAAGCACCTACTCTTTTAATTGGTGGGTGGTGGTGGTCTCTGACAGCATCTGTGCATTGAATGTCCAGACTTCAGAACTGGTTCTGTCTAGTTCATCAGTATGGTGTAGGAGAAGGTTTAAGAATTTCTTGCTGGAGTGTCCAGAAGAAATTTCTTTGTTACAGGACACTTTTGGTTTTTTTGGGCTATGCTCTGACAGGTGTTGAGTAGTTGTTTGACTTGTTTATATTATACTTGGTTTAGTATAAGTTGATACCAAGACACTATGTTGTAGTTTTGAGTGTACTTTACTCAAGATTTGACACAAGAAGAAACTGATGCAGAGCATTTTTCCCAAGAGAAAGATAAAAGCAGAAGTGTGAAAGGAATAATTGATCTAATGTGGTTTATGGTTTTAGAAGAAGTCTGGCAACATTTTGTACCAGAAGAAAGGGAATCCTTTATCATTAATAGGCATAATTTCACATATTAATTTCAATATGTGAAAATCCATGGCAAAAATCATCAGATGGTTTAGGTTGGAAGCAACCTCAAAGAGTACAGAGTTGCAAACCCCTCATAGGCAGGGATACCTCCTACTAGAATAGGACACTCAAGGCCTCATCCAAGCTGGCCTTGAACACCTCCAGGGAGGTAGCATCCTCCCTGGGCAACCTGTGCCAGTGTCTCACTACCCTCACTGCAAATAACTTCCTTCTGACATCCAGTTTCATTCTCCCCTCTGCCAGTTAAAACCCATTCTTCCTCTTCCCTGTTGTTACAAGACCTTGTCAATAGTCCTTTCTCAGCCTTCCTGTAGGCCCCCTTCAGATACTGGAAGGCTACTATCAGGTCTCCACAAAACCTTCTCCGGGCTGCAGAGCCCCAACTCTCTCAGCCTGTCCTCATAGCAGAGCTGCTGCAGCCCTCTGAGCATCTTCGTGGCCTCCTCTGGACTGATTCCAACAGTTCCATGTCCTTCCTGTGTGGGGGGCTCCAGAACTGCATGCAGGACTCCAGGTGGGGTCTGAGGAGAGCAGAGTAAAGGTGCAGAATCCTCTCCCTTGCTCTGTAGCCCAGCACTTGTTTGCTGTCTGGCCTGCACTCGCGCTGCAGCCTCATGTTGAGCTTTTTATCAACCAGCATAGCCCAGGATACCCCAGGAGTAGAGATGCACAGCAGTGCAACTTTTTTACAGGCTTAGTATAGTAGCAACTTGAATCACACCATCCTGTGTCAACAGTCAAGTTGTAATCCTTAATGCCATGAATTATTGTGGAAGGGTAGTATGAAGTAAAGAAAAGGTCCAAAGTTTTATGTGATTCTGCCTTAGCCTCTGTCTTAGCTTTTGCACCACATCTGTTTCCAAAAGAAATGCCACTGCTTCAGGGTGTCACAACTTCCTTTATCAATTTTCCACATTGCATTCCAGTTGTTAAAATGTAGGCTTCAAGTCCTAGTTCTCCTCTTGGGAGGTGGATTTGACAGTTCATGCTTGGTGTGCTAGGTTCAGTGGTCCCTGTGATGATCTCTGAAGGTCCCTTCCAACCCCTAACGTTCTGTGATCCTGTGTGGCATAGGTGGAAGTGATTTGAATCATTCCCAGAGGAGTCTAGCCTAGCATCTTCATGATGTTCTTGCCAGTAAAAGGTTACTGAAGTTTGTGCATGGCATTTGAGCGTGGCAATGTGTGATGCAATGGATGTATGGATAAACAGAATTAAATCCAGGCAAGGTCTGATGGTAACTTGAAAAAGTCTTTGCAGCAGTTCGTGCCGGAGACTATGGCAAGGCTGCAGTAAAATAACTTTTTAATTTCTGTTTAATGTGAGTATGAAAGACATGCACTGTAGATCTTTATTAAGTTTATTTCTGAGGAAGATGCTGGTTTGGCTCTCCTGATTTGTTAAGTGATTTGCAGACTAAGAGGCAGCAGAGAGGTTTGCCTGGAGGAACTGGTGCTGTGTATCTGTCTTTGCCTGGCTGGGCATAAATTCTAGAAATGTAAAATGGTCTGCTGATTTTACTCTAAGAATAAATTTATATTCCTGTGTTAGAGACCAGTAAAAGTTGTTTGGTCTCTCCACAGTGAGCTTCTGGAAGGCTGCTGCCAAGGTATGGTTAACTAGAGGCTTCCACAAGCTCCTCTGCTGTGAGCTCTATTGCAGATGACCTGCACAGGGTAGTAAAGGGCCTGGCTCCCTCATTCTTCACTATACCAGTGTTGAGCAAGCAATAATTATATAAACATGAAGAACTCAGTATCAGTATTTGTTCCACACTGTTTTTCAGTCAGATGAGAACTTGAATTTCCCTGATAGGAGGAATTAGCTGGTGCCAAGCACTAAGTATTAAAGATAAGGAAAAATATACTTGGATCAGTGTGTTTTCTGTAACATAACTGCATCCCTAACAGATATCTTCTCTCTTGTTTGTTGCTCTTAAAGTACACACTGTTTTGCTTGAGCACCCAGCACTGCCTTTCATTCATTGCTTCCAGTTCCAATGGAGCTGAAAAATCTATCCCTCTGTCCAGGAATTTTCCTCACTCCTTATTTCCTTTTTTCAAATTCCATTAGGTCCAAAGAGTCTGACACTTTGAAAGGAAACCAGCAACCTGTTTTGAGAAGGAATAGAGTATTTAGCCCCTTTTTACCTCCTTCTCCATCGAGGTTTCCCCTGCCAGACTACCTCAGCTGATGCTGGCTGCCTATCATAGTCAGTGAAATCATCTGTGGCAATGCACTCAGCCAATGTTCAGCCACCTTGAGTCTCTGGCAGGTAGCATCTCTCAACCCTGGACTGGCCAGTTGAAGCGGGTTCTCTCTGTGCCCCTGACACATGTGCTTTAGGTATTACCCTCAGCTGTGGTGCAGCATTTGAGGGAACAAAGCTCAGAGCCCACAATTTCTCAGTGTTGGAGTGTTTTTGCTTTAGTTAATCTATTTTAACCCGCACCAAAAGGACTTGAGTACAGGAAGTCATCTTAGCACTATTTATATTGTTCAGTTATAGCGTATTACATCTTCTTTTCCTAAGGCTTCCTGACTTAAAGAAACAATAAAATTGATCCCTCTTTATAATAATCAAGCTTTGCTCACTTACAAGTAATCCTCAAGCTACTTCTAGCCTTCCAAGAGACAATTTCTGTCCTAGAATTCCAGTTGCATTTTGAGCAGAACTTCAAAAAATGAGAAATACTCTGACCATTGTTATCCAAAATATTTTTTTTAATAAGGACAAGGTCTGTGAAATGTTCTAACGTTGCTGTCTTCATATGACTTCAGGATTCCTCTTTCTGCCTTCTACAACTGTTGCTGAAATCAAATCTGTGTCATATGTTCATATATTGCGTAACGTTGGACAGGAGCATGGATATGCATATGGGGTGAGCATATATGATGAAAAAATGCTGCCATGGCTATCTGTGCTTCGGTAGTAATGAAATACAATCAGAAATGTGGCAGGTTCTTGTAAAATGAGACTTTGTTGTTGCTGTTGTTGAGGCCCAAAGCATGCAACCGTGGGAAACGGGCTTGATCTACATCCCAATCTGAGTGGCTTTTTTTTTTGGTTGGAATAGAGTTCGCTGAAATTGTGTTCAAAATTCCTTTGCGCCTAATAAATGATTTATTGAATAGCCCCAGCATGGCTTAGTTCTTTTAGGCCCTGAGAGTAGCTCAGTGTACTTCCTTGGGTGATTGAAAGAGCACATCTTACAAGGGGGAGAGCCCAATAGCTGAAAACAGCACTTTTTTCCCCTTGTCATGTTTAACAGAAAGGTTTTCCTTTCCATTTTTTTCCCCACCCCGAAACAGTGTCAGGTATCAGTTAAGTGTGAGTGTATTTGGAAATTGAGTGTTGTAAGAGTAGCTTGCATGGTTTCTCATAGAATTATTAATTGCCTGTGGGTAACAAAGATATTTCCAGAGCAAGCTGGAGCACAACTGCTGAGTTGATGTCTTTAGAAGCCATACTACTTCTGAGGACAAAACTCCTCCCAAGTACCAACTTTTGGCAATCGGAAACCTCTTGACAAATCATTTATAGTCTCTCTGGTGACTTTTGCTACCTGCTACCACCAGAAAGATGTTAAACATTCCCTGATTGTGAACCTCTGAGACCATATAGAGTGAGACTTGTGTCAGGTTTGCATTTCAAAACCTACTGATATTCACATCTAAGCAAAGCAGTCTTAATTCACTCTTGAAAAATGAATACAGTGCAAGATTTTTTGCTTGTGAGGTAATGTCTTTTGCAAGGTACTATTTTGTGTCCAGATCACTGAATGCTAATGCATCCTGCCACAACAGCGGAATGAATGTCTGTGTGCTAAAGAAATGTGGTTTCTGCCAGGTGCAGTATAGCATCTCTGCTCTACACTTTCCTCATCCCAACCTGAAGTTATTCTTCTTGTTGTCTAGATGTGGGATATGAATGACAGGAAAAGAAGAGGTGGTTCTTGGTAAGCAGAATAGATCCTGCTCTCTAGTGGCTGTGGCCAAAGTAAACAACCTGGAGTAATTGCCACCACAGGCATTTTACAGTAGGTCTACCTTTTTATTGATGTTGTTATTAAACTGCTATAAATGTTGTAGGCTGCTGTTGGAGATGAAATTGCCCCTTCCCCCCAACTTCTCAGTTCCTGTCTGTCACTAACTGCTATTAAGTTTATCATCTGGCAAAATCAGACAGTGCAGGAAGTGGTCTGAATGTTAATGTTAACCTATAATAGGTTTTAAATAGCTATAAAGAAAAATTAGACTGCACTGGGACAGGAAGGCTAGTTTACCTTAGCATGAAATAAAGGAGGACATGTTGACCTGATTTACTTAAATGTAGCTATTATGTGCTCTTTAGGGAGGAACCTGCTGTACCAAAGCCTATACAGGCAGGAAAAATGTCCTTTACCTTACTCTGTACAAATGACGTAAAGGCTCTTGCTTTAATTAAAGAGTAAATCCATAGGTGCTGCATGTGTATATTAATACAGATGTCACCCTTGCTACTTCTTGTATTAATTCCTTCTAGAATAACAACAGAGGTGTTAAAAAGAGCATTCTGCAGTGTGCTACATCTTGTCTGAGCGTGGTGCTTTTTTTTAGTGAGTCCAATATGAGTTATATTTTGCAGTGGAAATGAGGGTAATGCAAATGGATCATCTGTCATTTGGGAGTTCTCATACTGTCTGGGCTGGCCTAAAACGCTTAGGAAAGTGTATGGGAAAAGTCCTGAGTAAGCCCAACTCGCTTCCTTCAACTCTTTCCACGTTTGCTTCCAAGCTTCTCTCAGCCAGCAGCTCCCGGCATGCTCTTCATGCCAGCATGTGAAATGCAACCACAAAGTGTGAGCCCCTTAATGTATAGGGAGGTATAACCAAGCTGCCTAGGAAAGCTAAGAACAGCTCACGGGAATGTGATGAAAGCCTGGTGCTGAAGGAAAAATTAGTCTAGCTCTCTGTGATTGCTTTGCAATGCTGGAGAAGGGCAGGGTTAATGACATGTCTGCTAACAAATACTGAGAAGCTTGTAACATGAGGCTGCAATTTGTAAAAGGTATCACTGGAGGCTGGGAGAGGACTGGTTACTGGCAGCTTCAAGTGCCTCCTTTGGTTCCTTTGGGACATATGAATAGTGAATGTGGCAGGACCAGTAGGTTTCAGGGTGGGAGAGCTCTGCTTTCCATCTCAAAAAGCTGCAGGCACTAGGCTGGGTTGAGGTGTTTGCTTCAGCTGTGGTCTCCTTGGGAGACTTAGGTACATTTTTTTTTTTTTTTTGTTAGAATTTTACTTTATTTTTTACTTTTTGAATTACAAGCTTGAAGATACCAAAGTTTAATTGCAGTTCTAACACCTTTTATTAAAATCATAGAATCATAGAATGGTAAGGTTGGAAGGGACCTCAAGGATCATCTAGTTCCAACCCCCTGCCATAGGCAGGGACACCTCCCACTAGTACAGGTTACTCAAGGCCTCATCCAATCTGGCCTTGAACACATCCAGGGAGGGAGCATCCACAACCTCCCTGGGCAACCTGTTCCAGTGCCTCACCACCCTTACTGTAAAGAACTTCCTCCTAACATCTAGTCTAAATCTCCCCTCTGCCAGTTTAAGCCCATTGCCCCTTGTCCTGTCATTGCAGGACCTTGTAAATAATCCTTCCCCAGCCTTCCTGTAGGCCCCCTTCAGATACTGGAAGGCTACTATCAGGTCCCCTCGAAGCCTTCTCTTCTCCAGGCTGAAGAGCCCCAACTCCCTCAGCCTGTCCTCATAGGAGAGCTGCTCCAGCCCTCTGATCATCTTTGTGGCCCTCCTCTGGACCCGCTCCAACACTTCCATGTCCTTCCTGTGCTGAGGGTTCCAGAACTGCACACAGTACTCCAGGTGGGGTCTGACGAGAGCAGAGTAAAGGGGCAGAATCACCTCCCTTGCTCTGCTGGCCACGCTTCTCTTGATGCAGCCTAGGACTCGGTTGGCTGTCTGGGCTGCATGTGCACACTGCAGGCTCATGTTGAGCTTTTCATCAACCCAGACTCCAAGGTCCTTTTCCTCAGGGCTGCTCTCCAGCCATTCACCACCCAGCCTGTATTTGTGCTTGGGATTGTGCCTACCCAGGTGCAGGACCTTACACTTGGCCTTATTGAATTTCATGAGGTTGGCCTGGGCCCACCTCTGCAGCCTGTCCAGGTCCCTCTGGATGGCATCCCTGCCCTCTAGCAAGTCGACTGTGCCACACAGCTTGGTGTCATCTGCAAACTTGCTGAGGGTGCACTCCATTCCTCTGTCCATGTCACTGACAAAGATGTTAAACAGCACTGGTCCCAGCACTGACCAGTGCTGGGAAATCATTGAACAATGAGGTTTTAACTCATAGTGACTAGTCCTAATACACTACTTAGACTATTTGAAGAATCCAGTTAATTTATTATTGAAGAGAAGTTGAGTTGTAGGGTGGTGAGACACTAGCACAGGTTGCCCAGGGAGGTTGTGGCTGCTCCCTCCCTGGAAGTGTTAAAGGCCAGGTTGGAGGAGGCCTTGAGTGACCTGTTCTAGTGGGAGGGGTCCCTGCCTGTGCAGGGGTTTGGAACTAGATGATCTTTGAGGTCCCTTCCAACCTAAACCATTCTAGGATTGTACTGTGATGCACATATTGCATATGCATATACTGCATATTTCTGGGGTCATTCTCCCTAAAAGAAAATCAGATTATTACTTACAGTTTCAAAGCAAGCTACTGAACCAATTTTAAGTCTTTATGCAGACTTTCACTGAATAATAAAGCTTTTAATTCCCTACCTAGCTAATCAACTTACTTCTTTGGATGGCAGTATCTGTCATAGCACTGAGGATGCTGAATTCATTGTTTGTGTATCTGGGTGAAAGACAGGATTTGCAGTATGAGGAGGCTGAACTGGGTGGTTTGCACCTCTGCCAAAGATTGTAAGAGGCAATCCACTTCAGGTTAGGTTTTCCTTCGTTATGATTCTATAGGAGTCCACAAAGGGATATGGGAACTTCCTGGGACAGTTCATCTCAGGTTCTGCAGCTTCAAACCCAAAGGGGCCTTAGTGCTTGAGAGATCCAGATGAATGATTAGGCCTCTTGGACTCTTAAATTTAAAACAAATATGGAACCAGGATTGTGGAGAAATTGAATGTGGCAGTTTCTAGTTTTGTGGGAACTTAGATCATGGAATCGTAGAATGGTAAGGTTGGAAGGGACTTCAAGGATCATGTAGTTCCAACCCCTTGACATTGGCAGGGACATCTCCCAGTAGCACAGGTCACTCAAGGCCTCATTCCAACCTGGCCTTGAACACCTCCAGGGAGGTGGCAACCACAACCTCCCTGGGGAAGCTGTTCCAGCACCTCACCACCCTCACTGGAAAGAACTTCCTCCTAACATCCAGTCTAAATCTCCCTTCTGCCAGTTCAAACTCATTACCCCTTGTCCTGTCGTTGTAGGACCTTGTCAGTAGTCCCTCCACAGCCTTCCTGTAGCCCCCTTCAGATCCTGGAAGGCTACTCCAAGGTCTCCTGGAAGCCTTCTCTTCTCCAGGCTGCAGAGCCCCAACTCTCTCAGCCTGTCCTCACAGCAGAGCTGCTGCAACCCTCTGAGCNCCCACTGCAGGCTTATGTTGAGCTTTTCATCACCCCAGACCCCCAAGGCCTTTTCCTCACGGCTGCTCTCCAGCCGTTCCCCACCCAGCCTGTATTTGTGCTTGGGATTGTGCCTACCCACATGCAGGATATTATTTTTTTTAATTTCCTCCCCACTTCATAGTGGACTAAACCTATGGAATGGGCAAATTACTGACCTTTTCTGTATTTTAAAGACTTTTTGCTAAAAACGAAGTAAAACTTACCTGAATAGAATGATATTACTTCAAAAGGAGCCTTCCTTGTGTGAAGAATGCAAAATACTTCATCTGGCTTTGATTCAACTTAAAATGTTAGGAAATAATTGTCAGTGAGCTTGGATTCAGAGATAATGTGGAGAGCTGCTTGTTGTAGATAGTCTGTGGTATACTTATGTACCTCTGCTGAAGTCCTGTCTTCAAAAATGCTAATGGTTTCAGTAAATATTTTATCCACCAATGGATTTTGAAGAGCATATTCAGTATATTTGCTTTTGAAATGAGATTATGTAGACTTACAGGTTATGTATTTATAATTATTCATGAAGAGGTTTTCATTTCAGTGCCATTTTTTTATGGTGGAGAATGTTTCATGTGAAAGGGACCTGAGGGTTGTAATTGACAAGCAACTGAGTATGAACCAGCAGTGTGTCCAGGTGGCAAAGCAAACCAATGGCATCCAGGCTGGGATAAGAAGTCCTGCAACCAGCAGGAGCAGGGAGGTGATTGTCCCCTTGGACTCTACTCTGGTGAGGCCACACCTTGAGTGTTGTGTTCAGTTTTGGGCACTTCATTACAAGAGGAGTGTGGAGGTGCTGGAACCAGTGCAGAGGAGGACAAGGAAACTGGGCAAGGGCCTGGTGAATAAATCTGATGAGCAGTTCCTGAGGGAACTGGGGATGGTTCATTTGAAAAAGAGGAGGCTGGGGGGAGTCCTCATAGCTGTCTACAGCTACCTGAAAGGAAGTTGTGGAGAAGCTGCTGCTGGTCTGTTATTGCAGGTAAATAATGATAGGACAAGAGGGAATGGTCTCAAACTGCAACTGGGTAGGTTTAGACTGGACATCAGGAAACATTTTCTCCCAGAAAGAGTGGTCAGGCACTGGAATGAGCTGTCCAAGGAGATGACAGAGATACCAACCCTGTTTAAAAGTAATTTGGAAGTGGTGCTTGGGGATATGGTTTAGGGTGTACCTTGCGGAGTAGGGATGTTGATTGCACTTGATGATCCTGAGGGGCTTCTCCAACCTGAACATTTCTGTGTTTTCTATGAAGTTGGAATATTTCTTCCACTTGCTAAGTGGTGTTAGCAACTGAGTTCTGAGAAAGCTTGGGAAGTTGAAGGATAAAATTAAAGGCATTTTGTGGCAAGTTTGAAAGTGGCTGAGCAGATGATTTGAGCTGAATTCAGACATAGAATCATAGAATCATAGAATGGTAAGGTTGGAAGAGACCTCAAGGATCATCTAGTTCCAACCCCCTGCCATAGGCAGGGATACCTCCCACTAGTACAGGTTACTCAAGGCCTCATCCAATCTGACCTTGAACATACATGGTCTACAGTGTATTTTAGTTCTAAAGAAACAGTCATGTGTAACTCTGGTGGGTAAAACAACGTTTCACTTTCCTCTATAACAGTCAGAGTTGCAGTTCCCCCATAACAGGCACATTCCTTGGCTTCCATATCTGTATTGCAACAGAATGTTGGATTCAGTGTATCCACAAGACCAAAAAAAACCCAGTATTGAAAAGAGCAATGATAGAATACACAAATAAGAAGTATCAAAGCATTTCACAGTTAATTTCCTTGCGTGGTCTTTCAGCAGCGTACGAATTGCGAATGTTCGAACCGAAATAAACAAACTAGAGTGCATAAATCAATTAGTCCTGTGCTTGCTTCATTCCAAGAGCTGATTTCCAGGCTGAAATTAATTTAAATAATAGATCTGTGTATCCTTTTGGTAACTTGCTAACTACTTTGCATGGCCAGCTGTTTGCGTGCGATAATTAGAAGTGGTAAGAATTTTCTGACTTGCATCTCTGTAAGAGAGGAAACCACTGAATTTTTTTCTACTCTGCAGCTTATCGTTTTGGTTTTGTTTTTGCTTTCTTTACTCTTGAAAAAATGCACAGTGAACACATGAAACACTTAGAAACAAAGTGAAACAACCCAAAGTATATTGAAATGAATTGGGACCTACCCTGGTGGCCAGGAAAGCAAATAGGGTTCTGGGGTGCGTGAAGAGGAGTGTGGCCAGTAGATCCAGGGAGGTTCTTTTCTCCCTGTGCTCTGCCCTGGTGAGACCTCACCTGGAATATTGAGTTCAGCTTTGGGCTCCCTAGTTGAGCAGAGGCAGGGATCTACTGGAGAGAGTCCAAGGAAGGGCTACGAAGATGCTGAAGGGGCTGTGAGGAGAGGCTGAGGGACCTGGGGCTGTTTGGTGTGGTGAAGATAAGATTTGGAGGGGATGTAATCAATGTTTATAAATAACTGAGGGCTGGGGGTTAAGATGGAGGGGACAAACTCTTCTCAGTTGTGCCCTGGGGTAGGACAAGGGGCAATGGGTATAAACTACAGTGCAGGAAGTTCCACTTCAACATGGGGAAGAAATTCTTGACTGTAAGGGTCACAGAGTCATAGACTACCCAGAGAGGTTGTGCAGTCTCCTTCTCTGGAGCCTTTCCAGCCCTGTCTGGATGTGTTCCTGTACTACCTGTGCTAGATTCTATAGTCCTGCTTTGGCAAGAGCATTGGACTTGATCTGTGGAGGTCTCTTCCAACCCCTACTGTCCTGTGATCCTGTGAAAAGCTGGAAAGGGTGAGGGGAAAAAAAGTTAATTTCCATTTAAAAATATTTATGAATTCTGCTTTGTGAGGCTTAAGTAGACACTAGTGTGATAGAAACCTTTATTACTTTGGAAGATTAGTTTAGCTAGTAAGATTAACTGATAAGATTTAAAGGCTTTTTAAATTTTCTTTATCTTTCATGGGAACTGTAGTGAGAATGCTTGATTGGAATTGTTCATTATACTGCAGCAGTAAAATTCAAATCAATTGAATTGTTGCAGATAACGTTCTTCAGGATACTTTTAGTAATTAAGTAGGCAGTTTGACATTTCCCAAATAATTAATATCAAACTGCATTTTGGAAGGAGAGAAAAAAAGTCTCAGCTTAAAGCTGTTGCACAGGACAAACACTTTATTGGGAAAATTCTCTTTTTTGAAAGCTGCCCAACTCTTTCATCCTGTATCCACTGTGGTGAAGTTAGGATACACTATGCTCATGCCTCCAGCTGCAGATGTTCTTCAGTTTGCAGGGAGGTGATTGCCCTTCAGAAGTCCAGTCAAACCTCAGCATGTCAGAGCATCTTCCACACAAGCATTGTGTGAGGAGGCAGAGTTACAATATTTGTGACTTATGTGCATGCTATCGTTCTCCAAGGCAGTAAAGGGTAAAGCAAACTTAAAAGAAGAATGAATTTTGGACATGCTACTGAAACTGCTTCTGCTTGGCTCAGAGTAATGCCCTGCTGCAGAAAAGGTGGCTCTTTTTTCCACAGCGGAGATTTCCCCTTCCATTTTCAAATTGTGGAATCCCGAATGTTGTATGGAAAGTGAGAGCAAATTATTGGATAATTTAGGCTGGAAGGGACCACAGGAAGTAGTCTGATCCAGGTGTAGTCAAAGTGGAGCTGGATTTGTAGTTAAATGCCGGCTAGAAGTTGGTTGAGGTTGCTGGGGCCTTTCCCAAGTGAGTCCTGAATAGTTCCAGAAGTGGAGATTTCATAGCTAAGAAACATGTTCCAGTGTATGACCACCTTTTCTGCATGAGGTGGAGTGTTTCCCCTGGTACCTGTAAAGGAGGGACTGTTTCTAAATTAATAATTGTATTAATTTTGATATCCAGGCAGAGATTGTTAATAACTATGAAAACTGTTTATTAATGTTAAATCTCACCACAATTTATATACAAGGTTCAAAAATGCATGGTTTGGAAATTTGTACATACAGGGAACAGGTAAACTGGAACACTTTAAAGGCAACTAACATAAGCAAACATTTTTACTG
>VWZE01008004.1:210947-243094 GCA_013396675.1 Eubucco bourcierii
TGGAGGCATCAAAGCCTGATCATGCTGCTTGGAGTCCCACCCAGCTCAGGATCGATGAGGTAGTAAAAGCACAATAGCAACCCTCCAATGTGCTACCTGCTCATCCTTTATATCCATTTCAACCCGAGACTGATAGGCCCTTGGACATAGGTTAGCCAACCAGGATGGCAGTTTGCCCAGTTTGCCCTTGTTAGGTGAAACTGAGGCTTCCATCCCCTTTCCTGCAGCCACCACCCCCAACACAGAGGGAGGGGGAGCAGGGGAGCATGCCTGGGCAAGCCAGGACATGTACAAGCCCACTTTTGGCCTATTCAGGCCTACCACGGCAGTACCTAGTGACTGTTTCTCCTTTGCTCTCTGTATCTTGAGCCTGTGGTCCTCTTGTCCTTGTTTGTCTTCTGAGAAAAGCCTGTCCCTGGTGCCCCTTCTCGTGCCCGTCCGGGCACCCTGTTCCCTGGTGCCTGCCTGCTTCAGAAAGGTTAGTGAAGGTTTTAAGAGTTCACATCTACAGTGTTTCAAATCTTTGCAGTACTTGATAAATAGAGATTATTTAGCTACTGTGTCAGTCACCTCGCTGTGGTAATTTGAGACTACTCTTGAAAAAAACTATTTCTCAGAAATCAGTTCCTGGAGTAGCAGGAGATGGGGAAGGAATGTAAGAAGCTGTCCCGTGTGAAAAGCACAGCAGCAGCCACGTGAATTGCATCCACACCAAATTGTTTTGCTGCCAGCATTGTGTATATCACTGCTCTGTATATTATCTTGCACCAAATCTTTGGTACCTCTGGAGTAGTTGCTGAACTTTTTCCAGTTATCCAGAACTTTGCAAGTTAATATGCTCAAGTTGTTAAAAGTGGCTGTAAAATGAGGGTTTAATAAAGAATTACATAAATAAAGAGTAGTGAAAGGTGCCTGTAACTTGATCCTCTGGCTAGACACTAGAAAAGATGCTGGAATTCAGTTCGGTAATGAGTTTGTTAGACTGAGATTAGCAAAACCGTTTCCCAGACACTCTGGGAAAGCAAACTCATTTAGACATTAGGAGTGTTATGGCTGCTGAAGTAAAATCATGGATGTGACTGGAAAAACAACTTCTTGTGGCTAATGATCTGAACGTTAGAGCTGTTCAGCAGGCACAGTACATATGAAAAGGCAGGACGTTACTTTGTCATTGCCTTTACCTTCAGTATGTATTTGTAATTAACATGTTAATTAAATTGCAATGCACTGCTCCTATAATGTTAGCAGATACAGAAGCCCTGAAAGCCAGACCATAACTACTGAAGCCAAAAGTCTTGTATTTACTGACTGCAGGTGTTTTCCTGTCACATCCTTACGTTGAGGGGAACCTGATCTCTCTGCAACGTATTTGGGTACAAGCATCCAAAATCAAGGAACTAAAACTTGCTTGAAAGCCTTGTGCTGACCTTACTGCAGGCTATTGAATAACCTGCGTTTTCAAGGTATGAATGACTCTGGTGATTTCAACACTGGTTTTATTCCACAACTGGGAGAAGAAATCAAGAGTAAACTTGATCTCTACCAACTTTTTCTAATAACAGGTTTGATTTTGTTTTGCTTGTATACTGCGCAGTGCTCATCACACTGACACTCCAACAATTCTGAAAGGGGAAAAAATTCATGGAGAGTGGAAAAAAAGAAGTGTTGAAACTGTCATAAAACCCAATAAACCCCATTTATTTTCCAGCAGAAGTCTTAATGCTCCCATTTTCATCTCCTAATCTGGAAGGCTCTCAAACCATGATTGCCTCCAGGGCTTTCAAATTGCTACATCTGACTTCTGTGGAAGAACGACCACAAATTTTTGTTGCCCCAGTCAGGATGCTTATGGCCTTGAGACTCTCTACTGACTGATCTGTCACTGTTAACGACCTAATGCCACCAACATCAAGGCAGTCTGTATTTGAAAGCTGTCCTGGATTGAGGGCCCCAAGAGTTTTTGGATTCCAGAGTCCAGTAAAGTGGTGATGCTGAATTAGATTTGTGAACCTGAAAGAAGTTTAAGGATTCCTATTTCTGAGTTACTAAAGAAACTCTCAAGAAACCAGGCATGCTGCTGATATTTCTCCACTCATTTTTATTTATTTATTATTCCTGTTTTCAGAGACGAAGTGACTTTTCCACTCAGAACTTCTTTTGGAATGAAACTGTGAATATTACCTGTAGGTAAGGCTAGGAAGAATTTCAACTGCTATTCTTCCCTTGTGGAAATGTTCCAAAACTCTTATTTTAGCAGCGGAGTACAGCAGGCACGGACATTTCTTCTGTGTCAGCATGAAAGGAAGGATGTTGGCCTTGATTTCTACCTTAATCTGCAGTTAAGAGGCTCTGGTTTTCTTATTAGCAGTTAGGGTCTGAGATCTGGCCATGCCTCCCACTGATGAACTACAGGTGTGTTACAATTCATCTCCATTCTCATTCACGGCAGTTACGATACTCTTAAGTTCCTCTTTAGTTCCTGCATCTATTAGTTTACTGTGTTCTTTGATTTGTGTTTAGGAACAATGCCCATCCTCTATTTTTTTTTTTTCCCACAAGCACAGTATAATGGGTTTGTGTTAAGGCTACATTAACATCTTTATTTTTCATCTTGAGGATTTTATTCTAAAATTAACCTCTGTATTTGAAAATGTGTGATCCCTAGCCAAAAAAAAACAAAACAAAAAAAAAAAAACAAAAAAAAAAAACTACTTTGCCTTCTGGAGAAAATAATTCAAACCTGTAATGTCATAGAGAGAAGAGACAAGGACAGTGTTTTGACTATCTGGAGAATCAAATCCTGGCTTCAGTGAAAACTGAAAATGAATTTGCTCTTTGTACAAATTTGTCATGATTTGATGCGATTATTCAGGTCTTCCCAAAGGAAGTCTTGCAGCAGGACTGTTCAACCTCAGGGTTAAAATCAGGGCAGATGGATATCAATTGGAAGATTTGTCAGGTGTGCCAGCATCAATCCTTTCCTCACCATTTCTGGCTCCAGAACTGATAGAATTTTTTTTTTAATATTTTTTCCTGTCAAATGTAAAAGAAGCTTGAAGATAGTGTTGAAGTCAATGGATCTGTGCCAGCTGAAGATCTGGCATAGGTTTTCTTACCTAGCAATTCGTGAAGCATACATGGAGACAGGATTGACATTGCTAAATACAGACTGCCTGAGAGTTCCAGGTCAAAATTTCTGTTTGGGCCATGTAGAAAAAGTAACAGGATGCAATTATTATTTTTTTTTTAAACCAGAACTATCTGTTCAAATAAAATATTTGTAATGTTCAGGAAACACAGGATCAAAAAGTTTGCTTTCAGCTGTTTTAAGATACGTCTGGGAATGAACAATAACCTGTACAAGTACAGGTTGGAAGGTGATCTACTGGAAAGCAGCATTGTGGAGAAGGACCTAGGAGGGCTGGTGGGCAAGAAGCTATCCATGGGACAGCAATGTGCCCTGATGGCCAAGAAGGCCAAAGGGGTTGTGGGGTGCATTGCAGAAGAGTGTGACCAGTAGATCCATGGAGGTTCTCCTCCCCCACTGCTCTGTCCTGCTGAGACCTCACCTGGAATACTGTGTTCAGTTTTGGGCTCCCCAGTTCAGCAGGGACAGGGATCTGCTGGAGAGAGTCCAAGGGAAGGCTGTGCTAGATGATGAAGGGGCTGGAGCACTGCCACCCTGTGAGGGAAGTCTGAGGGACCAGAGACTGTTTGGTGTGGTGAAGAGAAGACTTAGAGGGGATTTAATCAATATTTATGAATATCTGAGGGCTGGGGGTCAAGAGGGAGGGGACAAACTCTTCTCAGTTGTGCCCTGAAATAGAACAAGGGGCAATGTGTGTGAGCTACAGCAGTGGAAGCTCCACCTCAACATGAGGAAGAACTTCACTGTAAGGGTGACAGAGCCCTGGTACAGACTGCCCAGAGAGCTTGTGGAGTCTCCTTCTCTGGAGCCTTTCCAGCCCTGTCTGGATGTGTTCCTGTGCTACCTGTGCTAGATTCTATGGTCCTACTCTGTCAGAGGATTGGGCTCAATCTATGCATTTTACTGTGCGCGGTTCTGGAGCCCTCGACACAGGAAGGACATGGAACTGTTGGAGCGGGTCCAGAGCAGGGCCACGAGGATGATCAGAGGGTTGAAACAACTCTGCTATGAGGACAGGCTGAGAGAGTTGGGGCTCTGCAGCCTGGATAAGAGAAGGCTTCCAGGAGACCTTAGAGTAGCCTTCCAGTATCTGAAGGGGGCTTACAGGAAGGCTGGGGAGGGATTATTTACAAGGTCTTGCAATGACAGGACAAGGGGCAATGGGCTTAAACTGGCAGAGGGGAGATGTAGACTGGATGATAGGAGGAAGTTTTTTCCAGTGAGGGTGGTGAGGCACTGGCACAGGTTGCCCAGGTTGGTTGTGGCTGCTCCCTCTCTGGAGGTGTTCAAGACCAGGGTGGAGGAGGCCTTGAGTGACCTGTACTAGTGGGAGGGGTCCCTGCCTAAGGGAGGGGGTTGGAACTACATGATCCTTGAGGTCCCTTCCAACCTTACCATTCTATGATTCTATGGAGATCTCTTCCGACCCCTAACATCCTGTGGTTTTGAGAGGTGCACTGCTTCAAGGCAACAGCATCTCTGTAGATGTGTATTTTTAGATGCTTGTATGTATAAAGATGCATGCCTGCAGACATTGACATGTGGATAAAACCCTTTCAGCCTATGCAGAGGCAGCCATGATTTGTAAATGTGAAGGTGCAGGACTGCAATGGCAGCATTTTCCTTGCAGACGGTTTTATCACATCTCTTTACACGAAATTTCAAAAACAAGTGCTAATGTTGAAACTGGCTATTAACCAAAATGTTTGCTGTCAAATTAAGTGTTCCCATCTGAGATGATAAATGGAGGCTACATGGTTAGAAGCTGTGGCTTGTGAAAAGTGGTTCTTTGACATCTGGCTGTAACATCTGGTTTTATAATTGATGCTGCAAAGCGAATGGAATATGTACTTAGAGGATTTGGTTTTAATTAGTGTTCAGAGGCATGCATTTCTGCAGCCTGCTACAGAAGCCTGAGAGGAAAGGCTTCACACCAATACCTTCAGACATGAAACCTTATAACTACTAGTGCTTTATTCTTTGATACAGGGCTGCACCAAACTATGTCTAGGGAGAAATAGGAGGGGCCTCTCCTCTACAGAGACAGACAGAGACCCCTGGGGCTGTTTAGGTCACAGAAGAGAAGGCTGAGAGGATATTTGTGCACAAATATCTGAGGGGTGAGTGTCAAGTGGCTGGGACCAAGCTCTTTTTGGTGGTCAGCAGCAATAAGCCAAGGAGCAACAGCTACAGACTGGAACAGAGAAGGTTTCAACTCACCATGAGGAGAAACTTCTTTCCAGTGAGGGTGATAGAGCCCTGGAACAGGCTGCCCAGAGAGGTTGTGGAGTCTCCTTCTCTAGAGACTTCCAAAACCTGCCTGGTTGCATTCCTGCTACCCTGGGTGATTTTTTTGCCTTGGCAGGGGGATTGGACTTAATCTCTGGAGGTCACTTCCGATCTCTAAGGTTCTGTGTTTTTTAGCACCTGTTCAACACTTACCTCAACAACATTAGAAGGAATTCTGCTCTTGTACTCAGAATTGCAGATAAGTGAACCTGGTGGTTTTGTCATTACCATTACCTTTGTATTCCTACTCATTTACATTAAAGGCAATAAGGTAACCTGTGTCTTAGAAGGTCATCCATGCCACTGCGCAATAAGAGTTGCTTTGGGGTTGTTCTTACTGACTTTCTTCAGCCAGTGTCTTTGAAGTGTTGAACAATTTTGAAGATCCAAAATGATTATACATTTTGGCAGCACTTGCATGTAGGACTTGCTTTCTGGACTACTTTTGGTGACTAATCACGTATTTATCTTTGTTACCTTTTCAGAAGAGGTTCTACAAGCTGTGTGCAAGCTCCTGGTGTGTTTAGTCTATTCTTTATATGGGCCTTGTCCAGGTGAAAAGCTCTTGTGATACATTTAAACAGCAATATGAATATTGCTGAGGTTTTTCTGCATTGCAATGGCATCAACTGCCCAGATATGTGTGAATTGTTTAAGGTCAGAGATCCATGACCTTGAAGAGTTTATAGGGAAAGCAGGAAAAGATAAAGGACATGGACAAATACAACCATAGATAGGTACTTTCAGTTACCTTTGTTTTCCTATTAGTTGACATTGCATCTGAAGGTATTTGGAATAATAAAATCAGGTTTCATGTATACCTTATGTGCATCACTTCTAAATGTATTTCCTACACAGGACATCCCTAATCTACCTGTGTGTCTTTGAATTACAAAATGGAGACCTGGAAGAAGCTGAAGTAATGAGGAAATTCTGAGGGTCTGAAGGAACATTTTAATTCTGCTTTTTTCAAATGCTTCAGAGGTGATGCCCAGTCAGAAATAAGTGATACTGTGTTGCTGTCCCCTTCCTGTCATCTTTTGGTTTTATGACATGACAGAAGGTCCATTATTTGAAGAGGAACAAAAGAAAAAAAAAAGAGGGAGCTGCTTCTCCAGAATGCAGTTAGTACATGTAGCAATCCAGGAGTAAAAAGCTCTGAAAATTGTAGCACTGCAGATGGCATAGACAAGCAGTGGTGGACAAACCATGCTGCTGCTGCCTGGCACTTTACAGCAACATCTTGTTCCGTTGGGAGGTTGTGGGGGAGAGAGCAGGTCCATACCTACAGATGCCAGTTGGCAAAGACTTGCCAAGGCTCCAGTGCTGCTGTTTTCAGTCCTGTGAGGTGGTAATGTGCGCATCAGACACTTTATTGTTGGGTCACTGTGGGAGCAACGAAAAGTCTACATTAATTATCAACATGCACATCCCTTCAGTAACCATTTTCCGCCTTTTCATGAGGCAGTGCTGTTTTCAGTGACTGTTTTTACACAGCTCAAGCACAGTGCTATAAATTTTGTTCGTTGTAGATACATTAAGTGGGAACTGGGAAGATCATGTCCTCCCTCACACTCTCTTGCTAAGATCTCGTTGCCAGAAAAATGCCTTGGGTAGCTCCATCTCGGTGGTGAAACAAGTTCTGCTGTCACCTTTTGTTTATGTGACTGGTGTAGCTGTTCCAGCGTGGTGTCTCTCAAGAAAGGAGTCTCTTGGCATAGCTTTGCTGGCTGCCTTGCTCTGTAATGTGTATATATGCCTTAGCCCATTCTATTCTCCAACAGTAAAAATGGGCACATTTTCAGAGCATGTTAAAACTGCCATGAGGGCTTCCACTGACAGATGTAAGAGTTATAGATTAGAAAGCTTCTGTCTCTTTTTTTTTTTTTCTTCCCTGTGGAAATTCCTCATCTTTGAATGTTTGATCATACATTGAACAGCTTATTTTTTAAAAAAAGAAACTGAATTCTTATTAGTACTGAGACTTCTCTTGTAAAAGTCCACATGCTGTTAGTTATGTGGGTTTACAGAGAGTAGCTTGATACTGAGGAAGCTCTTTAAGAGCAAAGGAGGAATAGGACATATTTGAGGCTTTCATTTCAGTGAGGCTGGGCAATGTTTTTCCTGCTGGGTCCTCCCCCAGCTCTACAAAACAGCCCAACAAATCTGAAAGGTTCTCAGGATTGCCACTAAAAATGCTGTGCTCCCACTAAGAACATTTTATATCCTTTGGGTTTTCCACTGATTATGCTCTCCCCTTGTTGGTTTTTATATTTTTGGCTTCTTCAGTGCACCTAAAAGCAGGGCTGGGGGGCGGGGTTTAAAAAAAAAAAAAAAGGGATGGCTTCAGAGAGTTTAACAAGCAAAGTGCTCTGTTGTGCTTCCAGCAACTCTGAATAGGAGATATTGTTTCCCAGCTGTATGAAATATATACATTTTATTTTATAGTACACAAAGAGAAATTTTTCATAGCTTTGCAGACAGACCAATTAAATGCAGTTCAGACTTGCTGGGTCAGGGAGGAAGGTTAGGTGTTCCTGTCAGTCTTACTAGGCTTAACAAAAGCACTTCCTGACGTTTTCTTTCTACTGGGGAAAAAAAAAAACCAACCTGTTCTCTGAACCAGTTTTGGTTACTTTTCTTGATATTTATCAGGGCAATTGTTTAGGATTAATTTTAAAATATCCCTTAGAATACACAAGCTGAAACACTGCATCTAATTGGCATCATGCCTCCAGCCAGACAAAACTGTTACAAGGTGGCAGTGCAAGAAGTCCTTTAGCAGGTAATTATACAATGGCCTGTCCACAAGTAGCTCTTCTTTAGGATTGTCCTATCTGTGTATATCTTTTTAAATGGTTATCCTTTTTTTGGTGTGTGTTCTAGGCTGTTCCAAGCAACAGGAGCTTTCCAATAAATTAGATTCATAGAATGGTAAGGTTGGAAGTGACCTCAAGGATTATTTAGTTCCAACCCCCTGCCATAGGCAGGGACACCTCTCATTAGTATGGGTTACTCAAGGCCTCCTCCAACCTGACCTTGAACAACTCCAGGGAGGGAACAGCCCCAACCTCCCTGGGCAACCTGTGCCAGTGTCTCACCACCCTCACTGGAAAGAACTTCCTCCTAACATCCAGTCTAAATCTCCCCTCTACCAGTTCAAACCCATTGCCCCTTGTCCTGTCATTGCAAGACATTGTCAATAGTCCCTCCCCAGCCTTCCTGTAGGCCCCCTTCAGATANGCCATGCTACTCTTGATGCAATTGTAGCAAGAAAACTCTCCAAGTGCCAGTGTCTAGCAGGTCTAGGGAGATTCTTCCTCCCCTCTGCTCTGCCTTGGTGAGACCACACCTGGAATACTGTGTCCAGTTTTGGGCTTCCAAGTTCAGGAGAGAAAGGGACCTGATGGAGAGAGTCCAGCAGAGAGCCACAAGAATGATTGCAAGACTTGAGCATCTCATCTAGGAAAAAAGACTGAGAACCCTGAGGTGGTTTAGTCTGCAGAAGAGAAGACAGAGGAGATCTCATCACTGTGCACAAATATCTGAGGGGTGAGTGTCAAGTGGCTGGGGCCGAGCTCTTTTTGGTGGTCAGCAGCAGTAAGCCAAGGAGCAACAGCTATGAACTGGAACAGAGAAGGTTTCAACTCACCATGAGGAGAAACTTCTTTCCAGTGAGGGTGGCAGAGCCCTGGAACAGGCTGCCCAGAGAGGTTGTGGAGTTTCCTTCTCTGGAGACTTTCAAAACCCACCTGAATGCATTCCTGTGTGAGCTACCCTGGGTGATCCTGCTTGGCAGGGGGGTTGGATGGATGGTCCTTGGAAATCCATTCCAGCCTCTAATGTTCTGTGTTTGTGTGACCTCTGTTACTTTTTAATGGAGAGTTGCCTTCAAGTGCAGGAGTTACAGTAACATGGACATATTTGTGTACTGTAGCAGAAAGGTTTTTTTTAGTTGATAATGCGATAAATGTCAAATTTACATGTTGAAATCCTGACATGAATAGTACCAACTGTAGGTGAGTTATATTCTGTGGGAAGAATTACATTTCTGTTGTTTGTCATTATCTCATTAATCTCCATCCTCTCACCTAAAGATTTAGTCATGCTTTCTATTGTCTGGTTAATTGAAGATCTCTTTTCATACTCTGGTCTTTAATCTAAAGTATAGCTGACTATAAATTTCAAAGAGTCTTCATTTGCTTACAGCTCATGTAATACACAGCCCATGCAAAAGGAAATATAAATTATTTGGTTAATAATCTGGCCTTTTTACCTCCCTGTTTCATCCAGTAGACCATATGTGTAGTTCTCTTTCAAGTCAATCCAAGAATATTTCAGAGAAAGAGAAAAGGAGGTCATAAAGTATTGCAAGACCTTGACTTCAAAATTAGTTTTACATCAGACCAGTTCAGAACACAATGATAACCATGATGGGTTTCATCTGCCTGCAGTGGACAGAGGAACAAATATCTGATGATTTTTTTTTTAATGTATAATTTAAACCCAAAATATTTCACTTAACCTGAGTGTGTTTGAGTATTATTCCACCTTTCAAACTGGTGAGGTTCTAGGATGACAACTACAATGTATTATTTATTGCTTCCATTAAATATTGAAAGCTTATTTTACTTAATGTGGTGTATGATTTGTATAACTTTCAGTCTTTTTCCTGTTAGGGTAATGTGCAGGAAAAGCTTCTGCAGTTTTCTGCAACCAGGCACTGATCCTACATCTCTTAAATATAAATTTTGCAGTTCAGTTGGAAGACTTCTTTTTAAGCACTTCTCTTATTGTGTCTGAATGTTTTAGATCCCTGATTTGCCCAAAGGGAAGCACAGATGGCAATGGCAAGCACAAAATTCCTTAGGAAGGTGTTTTAAATGCATGTTAGAATGATTATTTGAACACATTTCTGCCCTATAATTAAACTCCAGTGATATGTGATTATATACATCAAGTAGTGTACAGTTTATATAATAAATAGACTTAACTAGTGTAAGGTCCTGCACCTGGGTAGGCACAATCCCAAGCACAAATACAGGCTGAGTGGGGAATGGCTGACAGCAACCCTGTGGAAGAGGACCTGGGGGTGTGGGTTGATGAAAAGCTCAAGATGAGGCTGCAGTGTGAATGCAGCCCAGACAGCAACCAAGTGCTGGGCTGCAGCAAGAGCAGTGTGGGCAGCAGGGCAAGGGAGGGGATTCTGCCCCTTTACTCTGCTCTCCTCAGACCCCACCTGCAGTCCTGTGTGCAGTTCTGGAGCCCTCAGCACAGGAAGGACATGGAAGTGTTGGAGTGGGTCCCCAGGAGGCCACCAAGATGCTGAGAGGGCTGCAGCAGCTGTGCTGTGAGGACAGGCTGAGAGAGTTGGGGCTCTTCAGCCTGGAGAAGAGAAGGTTTCCAGGAGACCTGATAGTAGCCTTCCAGTATCTGAAGGGTGCCTCCAGGAAGGCTGGGGAGGGACTATTGACAAGGTCTTGCATTACCAGGACAAGGGGCAATGGGTTTGAACTGGCAGAGGGAAGATTTAGACTGGATGTTAGCAGGAAGTTGTTTGGAGTGAGGGTGGTGAGGCACTGACAAAGGTTGCTCAGGGAGGTTGTGGAGCACAGAATCACCCAATGTGATTGAAGGTCACATTGGGTGATTCTGTGCTCCACAACCTCCCTGGAGGTGTTCAAGACCAGGTTGGACAAGGCCTTGAGTAACCTGTGTTAGTGGGAGGTGTCCCTGCCTATGGCAGGGGGTTGAGCTAGATACCTGAGGTCCCTTCCAACCTTACCGTTCTAGGATTCTAATTAAGAATGATGAAGGGAATAGATAGGATCAACTTCAGTGAATAATAGTGATTGACACAGTGGGGAAAGAGACATGAGAAGACTTTAATCAGTGTGGTCAACCTGAATAAGCTGTATAAGTAACTTTAAAAAGGCTTTTCCACAAATAGAAGTTAGGGAAATCATAGGTTCATTCCATGTCTATGTATATCTATCAGCATCTCAAATAACTGGTTCCTGAAGTTTCTAGGTAAGGTGTGTAAAATCCCAGTGCTTAAATAGCTTTCACTCAACTGTCATGTCAGAAAAATCCCAAGTGTTTTTAAAAGCCTCTAAGTGCATGCATTGCAGTTTTGGTTGGCTCAAGAGCAGTGTACTTTAGATTGTTTCCTACTAGTTGAGCTGTTACTCAGGCAGCATTACTCAGTACACAAGTCTCAAGCAAGACAGAAGTGCTGGGTTTGAAGATGATTTTTTTTTTTTCATTGAGCTGTAAAATTTTACAGTGAGGCCCAGGTCCTTCTCTGTGTTTGTAAAGCACCTAACAGAGCAGGGTCCTGATCCTCATGAAGAACTTGGGGCATTAGCACAATGAGAATAAATGACAAAATGTTTTCCCCCAACACAATGCTATTTTTAGACCTAATCTCACTCTCTGTATTTTATTCTTTTATGGTATCTGTATCCTAATGCAACATCATGATTAGAATTTTCCTGTCTTTATGCACACAGAGAGGGAAGAAATCTTTCAGGAACTGGCTGTTGCTTCCTTCAAGGCTAATTTAAGCCATGAGAATAACAGGAGTTGAAATTTGGGGGCTGCAGCACTGTAACACAATTGAGTTATCATCTAAAGTTATGTCTGTATTTCTTTTTTGCTGTAAACATTTATGAACCCTTCCCAGCAGAGATTCTCCAAGAAGGTTATCAGACTCTGCCTGAGAGGACTAAGTCTCAGAATAGCCACATCCCTGTGTTGTTTGAAGAGCTTGTAATGACCATGTCTGAGATCAGGCTTACTTAGGTTCAGTGTGCAGCTTGTGGGATTTGCTTTTCCTGGTGTTTTGTGTGTGCTGGTGATACAGGTATAATGCTGGCTGAGAAGCAGTGTTTCCTCTCATGCTTTTACACCCCTGTCCAGAAAGGAGGGCATTGACCAAAATGAGCCCTGGAGCTGCTCAGGGAGCTTTCAAAGCGAAGTTGGCTTTTGTCTCTAGGAAATGCAGTTCATTGAAATCTAAACTCTGCAAACCAGGGCTACTTCTAAACAGCATCCAAGATACATGTGTGTGTCTGTATGTATATACACACATACACCTATATGTGGCATCTACTCCTCTCTAGAGGCATCTACTCCTCTCTCTCTAGAGGCATCTAGAGGCTCACAGTTCTTAAATTACAATTAAAATGAAAAGTATAGATATAGTAGTGTACCACTGTGCTTTCAAGGTGCAGTACACAAAGCAACCCCTCTAGTCATTGCAAGGCTGGAATATGAAAGTAGTAGCATAGATGAGAAGCATCCTCTTCAGTTTTGGGGTTATTTTAGCACAAGCTAAGTTGAGGACAACTTCATGTTATGGGACTGATGATGATAGTATAAAACAAGGGTTTTTTTTTTCATTATGGTGCAGTAACAATTGAAGAAAATGTTAATTCTATGAGGGTGGGAACTGAAATATTTGGAAAATAAGCTATGAAGTGTCAACACGGAACTGAGGTTGATGTTCGTGCTTTTTAGGATTGACCCTGTGTGATGCATTACTGCCTTCCCCCCCTCCCCCTTTTAATGACATCTTAATTGAAAAAATAAATGATTTCTAAAACATGCAATACTTATGGTATGAATAAAGGGCTTCATAATCACACACAGACAAAAATTCCCAGTAGGTTCCCCTCTTCAGTCTTTTTCTAAGAATATGGTGATCCTTCCCCTAACAAAACTGGTTTCACTTAAACATACCCTTTTAGAGCCCTGAAAGCAAGGCTCCTTTTTAGAGAGCATTTGTGACAGTTTAAGAGTTACCCGTTCCCCCACACTTTGTAAAATGACTCAGACTGGAACTCAGTCAGCTGAAAGTTAAATGATGAAGATGTATTGACAGCTTTGCACAATGTACAGCAGATATTTACACTATATACAGAATATTTACAGAAATGTACAAGTAAAAGGTAATACAGCAACACAACTCCCCTCCCAGAAATCAGAGACCCCAGGAGGGGCTCCCAACTGACCTTCCACCTTCTCCCCATCCCTGTACCTTACCCCAAGGTTTGCCTTAGGCACAAGGTAAATTAGAAAGATCAGCCAGGAGTGTTAGAAGAAAAGTGGTTAGTGAGGATTAATCAGCAGAGGAGGCAGAGCCCAGAAGCTGCTAGATCGCCCCCAACAGCTCCTGTTCCAGCAAGAGTCAGAGAGAGACTGACTTATCTAATGTTTTGGTTAGTGTTCCCAAACAATTTCTTAGCAAGCGTATGAGTGCAGTAGACATCATGATGTTTTCCTTTCACAGCCTATAGTGTAATTTTCTCTATTAAAATATTCTAATTAACCTCAAACCAGCACAGCATTAGTGCTAAGTTGTAGTACCTACTTATGTCATTTCTACTTCGCAGCAAGGTCCTTAAAAACATTAACAAATTACGTCCCCTGCGGCTGCAACAGATGGGCACAACCTCAAGCTGTGCCAGGGCAGGTTCAGGCTGGATGTTAGGAAGAAGCTCTTCACAGCAAGAGTGATTGGCATTGGAATGGGTTGTCCTGGGAAGGTGGTGGAGTCTCTATTCATGGAAGTGTTTAAAAGGAGGCTGGATGAGCCACTTAGTGCCATGGGTTAGTTGATTAGAAGGTGTTTGGACTGGATGATGGCTAAGGCCTTTTCCAACCTGGTTAATTCTGTGATTATTTTTTTTTCACATTAAGAAGTTTGGAAGTGAATTTTCTCTTGGAGATCTCCTATGAGGCCAAGAAGGTTTTGGATCTCAGGGAACTTAAGGATTCATAGTCAGTTGGAGTTGCAGGTAGTGAGCTTCTCAGAAACCAGGCTGCAGCGGGCAGATGTGAACACTAACGTCTCCTGAACAACTGGGGACAGATTTTCAGAACTCAGCCCTTGTTTAGGTGTCTAAATATATCACTTGGTTTCCAAGAGCTTAGCGTGTTGAGTGGTGAGAACTTCCAGCTGCAGATCGTTTCTGGAAACCTGACCTTTATTTAGGTACTTAAATGTGTTCCGGTTGCTTCAGAAAGTCTGGCTTCGTGCATCTATATATAGGCATGCAATATTAGAGATAATATTAAACTAAATTGGCCCTCTCTTTTTCCTGAAAAGCTCCTGTGAATTAACTTCAGAAGTAAAAATAGATTTCAGCCCTTCCAGTGCCATATGCTAACTGCGATAGCACACTTTGTGCAGAGAGCCAAAACCGTTCAGCATAAGGTCCTGCATTTGGAAGAGCTGCAAAGCCACCACCCAACTGTGGGTTTTTTCCAAGTCTCTTGGAGGAGACATCTCATCTGAGAGGGGTGGATAAGATGAAAGCGAGCTTTCCGTTCTCACAGTGGCATTGACTGGAAAAGGGAGGATCAAAAAAGCAGATTGTAATGTCATACATCTACTGGAGAATACCCAGAGGCAGCTTGTGAAGATAAATCTAGAAAACAGAGCACAGTGGGGTTATAGAGTGAGGCAGGAGCTGGAGCTTGCAGATCAGGTGATGCTTGGCTTCAAGTTGCAGTCCAGAGAAAAAAAATGTAGTGTCATTGAATACTTCAGACCACTCTTGCAGAAATTAAATGAGTAGGACAATGTGTAGTTGATTTGACAACTGCTCACCTTCAATTTTAATTTATTTTTATCATGTTTTCATTCTTTCCCTGTACATCAAATGTTTTATATCTCCCATGCTGTTTGTTTGCATCGTTTCCTCCTGGCTTAAAAACAAATCACAAAGCTAATTTTTATTTCAAGAGTAACAAAAAGAATTGATTAGAGAGGAAACCCGTAGAGTTGAGTGCTCAAGGCTGTTTGGGCTGAAGAGACCTATTTTCAGGAGGTCTTGTGCTGCTGCAACCTGACTTTTCAAAGCTGCGGTTCCGAGGCAGGGATTCTAAAGTCAGCATTACTATAATTTAGACTACTGCTTTTGCTTTAAAAATATACCATGACATTTAAAGATGGAAGAAAATGTGAAGTACAAAATGAAACAGTCTTATGCGGTTGTAAGAAACGTCTGCAACAGATCAAAATATTCAAGACTGGGAAAATAGGAGGGAGGAACAGAGGTCTGTGCTAATTTCTGCTGACAAGGACAATAAAATATAATCAAGAGACATGAAGTGCAACAATGCTCAATCCCACAAAGTCTGCTTCAGACTTCTGTCTTGTTCCTTTCCTAGTTTGGAGAGTTCCCCAGAGCCTCCATTCTCACCACTTACCTATACCTGACGCTGGGTTTCCAAAGATAACCTTTGGTTTCTTGGTTGAGAGGTGTGTTGGCAGTTGTGCAGTAAGAAATCAGAGCATCTTTCTTTGCTGTTGAGCTTGGATGAAATGGGAATACCCATCTAGCTGCTTTCTGACATGAGAAAAGGCATGGGCTGAATGTTTCAGCATTTCTTTCTATCGATGTCTGCAGTTTCAGGCTAACCGTTCTGCAGCTGCAATTTGGTCTTTGTCCACCAACCTTTTGACTGAATAAATTTGTTTTAATTCTCTAATAATGTTAATAATACTTCCCCCCCCNCTTGCTTGGTGATTATTTTGAGGTCAGTGTTATCACCAGTGACCAAGTGACCATCTGGGATTTGTTCATAGCTACCTGCACTAATATCTGTGTAATGATAGTGTAGAGATGTCAATAAGAAGGGACTCCTGCAGTCTGCAGAAGCATAAGGAGTCAGCTGGGCTAACAGGAGTGTCTAAACCTCTTGCTATATTTGGAAGAATCTGTAGAATAAACAAGGGTGCCTCCATTATTACACTGGTGAGAAAGGAGCAGGCCTGAAAAACTTTACCTTGGTCATGAGGTGAGAGAGACTGGCAGAAATTTGGAGAGAGAATGTTTAGGAAGGGGAGTGATGGAAATCTGTGCTCTGCAAAAATGCAGGACTCGCTCAACTGAAGAATTAGACCCGTGAGCAATCTGTGTATACAGGAGAGAGAGGGGGACAGAGAAGGAGAAGGCTGCATTTCAGGGGAGTGTATGTTCCCTTCAACTTCAGTTTGGAGAGTGTCTCAGAGCGATGACAGGAAACAGGCAACAATGACATCATTATCTCCTGACCTTATCAAAATCTGGTTAGTGTTATTTGAAGAAAGAAGTCATTGCATTGCCTTAAATCCCCTTACAAACTCTGTGTCTTCAGAGAGGTACATAGTAAATCAGAAGGCTCTTTGGGATGAAGTTATATGATATGGCCAAATCAGCTTCACTCTTTGATGTGGTAAAAGAAGCAAGTTCAGCATGACACTCTCCTTGTCCTCCTCATATCGTTCTGCTGCTTCTGTTGTGCTATCTTTGGCACCGTTTGGATTCCCACCTTAGGTTGGTTCAACACACTGACCGGCAGCATTTCTGTAGGTTGTTTGTCCTGTTGCCTTCTCAATTACTGTTCTGCCTACTGGGCAGCTGAACCAGTTCACCAGATGTGTGATGTGCTCTAGTTATTAGTACAAGAGGATTTGAACCTTGTAGCTTTTAAACAGAAAATCAGGAAGGAGAAAAATGCTGAAGCTTCAGAGTGGTTTGATTGCCTGTTGGCTTCATTCAAACATCAGATTCAGGTTACAAGTGTTTGTAAGCTGGCATGACTTTCTGGAGAGGCAGCACTCTGTCAAGTGAACCTGATCTGTGAGGTTGTGCTTCTCAACAAGCAGGGAGCAGTTTTGCCAGAGAAGGAAACAATGCCAGAAGCCATCCAAAACAAAGGATGAAACCTAAGAGCAGAGGATGGAAACATGAGGACCAAAACGCAAGAGACTGATGAATGTCCAGTAATTCTGTAGCAAGTTCCATCAGTTTGATTCTCATCAGATACATGAAAAACAACACCTCTCCCCTTAACAGTAGTCCTTAAATACTGCTCACTTCTACTTGCTTCTCTGCCTTTGGGAGAATGTTTCTGGGTTCTCCGCTACTGTATTCAGTTGGCTGAGTCTAGATTAAATATAATTTATTGTTTCCTGTTTCTTTAATTCTTCAGACTCACTCTGTCCTCAATTTCCTTCTGGAATACTTGAATTTGATTCCATTCCCAGATGATGTGTGATGAACTGTGTGCAGTACTGGAGCCCTCAGCACAGGAAGGCCGTGGAAGTGTTGGAGTGGGTCCAGAGGAGGGCCACAAAGATGCTCAGAGGGCTGCAGCAACTCTGCTATGAGGACAGATTGAGAGAGTTGGGGCTCTTCAGCCTGGAGAAGAGAAGGCTTCAGGACACCTGATAGTAGCCTTCCAGTATCTGAAGGGGGCTACAGGAAGGCTGGGGAGGGACTATTGACAAGGACTTGTAATGCCAGGACAAGGGGCAATGGGTTTAAACTGGCAGAGGGAAGATACAGACTGAATGTTAGGAAGAAGTTGTTTGCAGTGAGAGTGGTGAGACACTGGAACAGGTTGCCCAGGGATTTTGTGCCTGCTCCCTTCCTGGAGGTGTTCAAGGCCAGGTTTGACAAGACCTTAAGTAACCTGTACTAGTGGGAGGTGTCCCTGCCTATGGCAGGGGGATGGAACTAGATGATTCTTGAGGTCCCTTCCAACCTTACCATTCTGTGATATGTGTTAATGAATTATGCCAGGTCAAGATATGTATTTCCATAACTTACTGTCAGGTGGTGTACCCAAAGCCTCTGTTCTTTTGGTCACACCTGAAAATATGTGGAAGAATGTATTACAAGTTTTAGTTGAAGGTCCTTAATTCTATTTAGCAGGTATACCATATACTGTCCTTCTTAATACACAATAGGAGTGCAGATATGACTAACACAGAAGTTAAAACCTGAGCAGCTTTCTGGAAGGGTGCTTACTGTCAGTGTTATGTTTCTAGCAACACCGCGCTGTTTTAACAGTCACTCAAGAAAGCAATATCTCAGAAGAGTTATGAGTTGTAATATTAAGGGTAGAAAGAAAAGGAACATTATTACTGTGATGCAGAGAATACTTAAAAAAAATTAAAAACTCTGCTTGATATAATATTTTCCTTCTAGTAATGTTTAACTGGAAAAATGGGTCTGAACTATCACACCAGTAAAGAATTGTTGCATTGCAACAAGTACTCTTCAATGGTTCCATTGTATGTGGAGAAAAAGATAAGTTTGTGGTTAATAGAATATTGGTAAATTTTCAAGCCCTGCTGGCTAAAATGTTTTGTTCTGCTTATTACAGTGTATGTGCTTTGCATTGGCATCCTGGTAAACTCCCATCAACTAGCTGTTATACACTCTTGGAATTCTTAGACAAGTCCTTCTTCTGTCAGTAAAAGAATTGTTTTTCCTGAAAGCAGAAAGCTAAAATTTACTGTTGGTCTCTAGGAAGTTTGCAGCAGACAGTAGTGTGCCCTAATGACAGCTAGGCTAGAGAGTCTCTGTTATTTCAGAGTGGCAAGCAGTGGTCATCTGGATACTCCTGAGCAGCTGGGTGTTATCCCAGAGTGGAAGAGTGGCAGGAGTGAGACAACTCTGCAGAGGAGGCAAGGTGGGAGCTGAGAAGGAGCATGACTCAACTAGGTGCAGCATCCTTGACAGCAAGTTCCTCAGTCCTCTGGCATTTGAAAGGACAAAGGGAGCAGGATGGCACTGGTAGCCCAGTGAGGACAGGCAGCTCAGCCTCCTGGCCCCAGTGTCTCTCACACAGCATTTTTGGTCCAAAGAATGTGGCTGTCAACCAGGAAGGGATGCAATAAAACCTTTGCTGTGTGGGTTAACCTTTTTCTTGCTTTAAAAAAAAAAAAAAAAAAAAAAAAAAAGGCAAAATAAAACTCTCTTTTTGCTAGAACTTGCTGGGGCTTGCTTAATTTTGCAGACTGTGGGCATGTGTCAAAAAGTAATTCTGCTGTGGTTCTTCAGCAGTGTTGATGGTGTTTCTCACAAGAAACAAAAGCATCATTGCAGGAGCTGTGACAAATCCTAATACAAAACAACTGTGAATATTTTAAAGCAAAGTTTTGGTTTTTTTAAATTTGTTTTGTTGTTTTCCTTCCCTCCTAAATCAAGTTTTGCAGCAGAAATGGATAGCTCATCCATGTATCAATTAAATTTTACTCTACACAAAGCCACAGGAAATGAATGGTTTGACAGTAGGCTGACTGAGCAGAAGTCACTTACAGAAAATGTGGAAGTTTTAGTTTTCATTTAACAGAGAGCATTTTCTGGAGCAGGGCATTTAATTTCTATAAATGTTGTGTAGAAGCTAGAAACTGAGGAAACTAGAAGCTGCTTCTATACATTTCCTGTGAAGAGACTGAAAGCCCTGGGGATGTTTAGTTTAGAGAAGAGAAGACTGAAAGGAGATCTGTGTGCAAATACCTGAGGGGTGGGTGTCAAGTGTCTGGGACCAAGCTCTTTTTGGTGGTCAGCAGCAATAAGCCAAGGAGCAGCAACTACAGACAGGAACAGAGAAGGTTTCAGCTCAACATGAGGAGAAACTTCTTTTCAGTGAGGGTGACAGAGCTAACCTATGACAGGCTGCCCAGAGAGGCTGTGGAGTCTCCTTCTCTGGAGACTTTCAAAGCCTGCCTGGATGCATTCCTGTGTGAACTACCCTGGGTAATCCTGCCTTGGCAGAGCGGTTGGAGTTGATCTCTGGAGGTCCACTCCAACCTCTGTGATTCTGTGAAATACAATGAGATCCTCCTTGCCTCTTGACTGAGCAGTAATTGAAAACCAAACCCAGAGGCTTATCTTGATCAATCAAACAGGCTTTTTGTGTGCTCTTGTTCATAAACAAACAAACAAACCCAACAAACACCCACAAATCCCCCTCATGTGTTTCAAGAGATTGCTGGGAATGTATTTTGGTTTTAAACATGTGGGTATTGATTCAGGCACCCTCGCTTATTGTTCACAACAGAAAGACACTATCAGGGAAACTGAAATGCAACGAATGTATGAACCAAAGACATGGACCTTATGACTGTCTCTATACTCGGGTTTGTCTTTGCTAGGTTGAGACATGCAGGAGGAGCAGCCTTGGTGAAGTGCTGTGAAAGACTGGCATTGTGATGGCAAGGGCTCCGCTTTGTGCTCGTCTGGCTGCAGCTTTTGTGAGTCGAAATGCGAACTTTTGCTCTTCTCTAGGGACATGAATAGCCCTGTATAGCACTTAGTAAATGAACCATACAGAACAGGGAAGGTGAAATCATCTTAGTGACTGCTGTGAGCTCCTAATAGGCATATAAACAAGAAACAGTTTGTATGAGCTCTCATGCAGAGGTGTAAATGTCTTATCTCTACATGCTGGCAATGGTTGGGGCTTTAATGTGCAAGATGAAACAATTCCTGATGGTTTGCGTGGTCAGGATACAGATCTCATTTTATTTCTTCTTCTGACTTCTGTTTTTCTTCATATTTTCTTCTCTGAGTTCTTTGCTTTTTTTGTTTGTTTGTTTTGTGGAGTTTGACAGTGGGTAGTTTTTGTAATTTATTTTTTGGTGAGATGCTCTTTAGAAATTCACATTGGAATTGGCATTGGAGGCATTCTAAACAGACCTTAACATTTTGTAGTGTTATTACTTAATCCAGATAAAATGAAGCTCTTGGTGAAAAGGCCTGGGCTATATTCATTGCCATAGGGATGTGAGGAACAGTGGAAGAATAATACTTAAGGCTCTCAAAGAATTATCTATTTTTTTTTTGCCAGCTTTCCAACTGCTCCTCATCCCCTTCTTTAACCTCCCTCAGTGATGCCACTCCAATTGTAGTGGGTTCTTTGCTGATAATAAAAACAGTGAAAAGAAACCCTTGATCTTTGCATTCCAGGAGTGTCATTCTAACTTCCTGAGCTTATTTCTTACTAAATGTTATTCTAGGAAGTTTTTGAGCACTTCTGCTCTTCTCAGATTCTGGAGTTGATAATATCACATGGAAAAAAAAAAACACAGGAAAGCTTAGTTTTGTTAAAAATGGGGAAAATAGGAAGCATGGTTTTTGAGGAAGTGTATGGAAATCGGGATGTGAAGCATCTGTGAGTCTCTGTGGAGCACTGTGGTAGATGAGACCAGCTTTTTTTTTTTAAGTTGTAGCATGTTAAATGAGGGATAAAGTGGATAATGTTGGGGGAAAAAAAAAAGACATTTTTCCATGCTCTGGCTGTTTAAAGCTTTGTGTTATCATTTTAGTACTGTCATGGGTTTAAAGAGCCAACAGAGTGAAGCTCTCAAATGAATTGGAGAAAAAACTAGAATTATATTTGAAGAGAGTGTTACTGATAGAAATTACAAAGCAGATACAGAATCCATAAGCAAACCCCCTGAATTTTATCCCAACCCGAAACTAAATCATCCCCAGTGCTCCAATCCTCTCCCCCCCCCCATGCCTCTGCCATCCAAGAGGCCTAAGCACAGCCTCTGAAGGCCCCAAACCAGGCCTATCCTTACGTGTTTGTCCTGATAATGCAGCTCCTTCCCAACACAAGGCTGGAGGGGGAGAAACGGAGAACAAGGTGGCCTTGCTCTGAACTCATGAAGAGATAGCAGAATTATGGGATTGAATAACAACCTTCCAGTCCCCAAAGGACTCTTTTTAACATTATAGTTCCCAACCTGGGACAAGTACACGGGAATATCCTGTGGCTAGTGTTTTGTATACGTGGCGACGTTTTTTGGTGTCCTAAACAGATTTTATTTACTCTCTCTTTTTGCCTCCTGTAGTCACCTGTCATAGGTTAGTTTTCCCCAGGTCCCACTCATTTTTAGATGAGCTGCAATAGTGAAAAGTCAAGCTAAACTTTAATCTGGGAGGCAATCTGCAACCTATTGCTACACTTATTACTGCCAAAACCCAAAACATTTCTAGGACCAAATGTTTCAGTTAGAAACTCGAAAAACTCACAGATGTCTGCAAGGAGATAATGTATGTCTTTAATTTCTGACATTTAGCAATGTAAATTTGGGGTTCCCTCCTCAATTTCATGACTAAATAAAGAAAAAAGGAAGAAACAATGTCATAATTTGTATATCCCAGACAAAGTGTGTGTGTGTGTGCATAGGAAAACATACATAGTTTAAAATGAAGTGGAATAATTGTTTTAAGATGATACTTTTGGTTTAGGGTGTTGGGGTGTTTTTTTTCTTTTCACATATAAAGGATTGTTGGCTACATTTTGGAAGAAAATGTCATTTTGATCTAAGATAATATTGCACTTTGGAAATACAGAAATGAAAGACTTTGGATTTTTTTAATTTGTAGTTTTAAAATGTGAAGGCAGTAGCTTGTTTCCCAGTTATCCTTGACTTCAAGGAGAACTTTTTGGCTTATATAAGCTGTTGACTCTCATAATGCACCCACCCTAATTGCTTCTACTCCAGGCATTGAAGTTAGAAACTGGATCTTCTCCTGCCAGGAAGGCAAGGGTGAGTGAGGATGCATAGTGGAGAAGGCTGAGGTATGAAACACCCTCACAGGGTTCTCCTGTGCCACTATTAGCTGCCACTATTTCTGTTCTTGCAGCTGCTCTGCTGTTGGCCTGTGCCTGTGCCTGAGGCTGAAGGCAGGTGGTCAGTCAAGTCCAACTGCTGATACTCCCTAAAAAGTCAACATATCTCCCACAAACACCCCTTCTGACATAGTCAATTCTTTGGGGAGTAGCCATCCTTTGCTTCTGTCTTCAGTGTTAAGCATGTAGCCATGCTGATGTGGACATGCAACGTGCTACCTAAGGGCATAGTAATACTAACCTTAGAAATAACCTAAAGGCCACCATTCTTTGCAGAGGCTTTTTAGTAGGTGCCTACCCTCGATGCCTCCCCATTCCTGGAGCACTTGTTTTCGGCCCCTTTGAAAGCTTTATCACACCAGGTTATCAACCATCAGGGAAGTGCTGAGCTCACAAACTCCTCTCATGCTGTCCTTCAGGCTGCTCTCCCATGCCCCAGGTTGGGGCTGCTGGTGGGCTGCATGTCTCTTGCCATCTTATGCTGTCCCTGTGCCCAGGTCAGCAACTGCTGCAGGTAGCTCCACAGGAGGGGCTGGATCCATGCACCAATTCAGTGAGTCCTTCACCCGTTCCTTACCCAGAGTGTCAGGCAAGAGTTGTTTGTCACAGCTTGTGACGGTTTTTGGAGTTCCCCGACCCCCCCACATTGTAAAATCCACCAGACTAGGTTCAGCCAGCTGGAAGTTAAGGACTGAAGCTCTATTTACAGCTCAGCACAATGTACAAGCAGAGATATACACAATAGACAGGAATAGTTACAGACATAGACAAGTTAAAGGTAATACAGAAATACAACTTCCCTCCCAGAAATCAGACAGCCCAGGAGGGGCTCCCAACCACCCTTGCACCTTCTCCCCACCCCTATACCTTACCCCAGGGTTTGGCTTACATGCAAAGTGAGTTTGGAGGATTGGCATGGGGAGTTAGAAGCAAGAGTGGTTAGTGAGGTTATTCATCAGAGAGGAGAGGACCCACTGGCTCCCAGAGAGAGACCAGGAGATTGTCTTATCTATGTTTTGTGTTCTTATTCTTATCCATCTTAGCAAGCCTATGAGTGAAGCAGACATCATCATTGTTTGCTTTTCACAGCCTATGATATAATCTTATCCATAAAAATATTCCAATTAGCCTCAAACCAGCACACATCAGGAGGACTACTGCTGATGGAAGTTGGACTAGAGCATGAATGACCCAGTCCTGCGAGGAGGCCAGAGTCATTCTCTTCTGGCAGTCAGAACTCAAAACAGGACAGGCTATACTTTTTGTGACTTAGTATCAGTTAATTTCTATGGATCCTGTGAATGTTCAGTTATGCTGTGTCCTTAGGGAATTGCTGCTGTGAATGTTGCTTTTGCCTTAACACTCACGCCTACAGCAGGAAAAGCACGAAAATATCTACTCCTTTCTGTGGTTCATTCTTGCACTGATGCTTAGAAAGCCTTTTTTTCTGAGTTGAAATCTGGCTTCACACTGGCACTTCTCTTTCTAAACTATTTAGATGTAGACATTTAGAAACCTGAGAACTAGAAACCTCAATTCTTGAAGTTTTTATTATTTTTCTGCACAGGGTGACCTTATGCTGTGTTCTTCAAATTTAGGAACAAGTCCTCTCTTTTCCTACAGAAGATTTATTTCTTTTCATTTCCACTGAAATAAAAATTTCCTTGCTCTATGTTACGGATTCTGCTTTTCCAAGGAGGAAGCTAGCACTATTTCTCTCAGGCATAGAGCTCTCTTACAAAGCAGAGTTGTTCATCCACGTCAGACTGTTCTGAATTATGTATGTAAGATATGTCAGCTGGGGTAGGTGAATGTGGAGTATAGGAAAGAGAATGAAAACTTGGGAAAAGTTTCAACTTCCTCTTTCATCTATATGAAGTGATTGAGCATCACTTCACATTGAAGTGGAGACATGTTATTTTAAAATTGAGTTGGAGACTTCATCTTACATGGATCACTTCCTACTAAGAGGAAGTGGCAGCAGCCACTTCATAATGCAGATGAGTTGGCTAAAGCAAATTGTAGAATCATAGACTGGTAAGGTTGGAAGGGACCACAAGGGTCATCTAGTTCCAACCCTGCCACAGACAGGGACACCTTCTGCTACTACAGGTCGCTCAAGGCCTCATCCAATCTGGCCCTGAACACCTCCAGGGAGGGAGCAGCCACAACCTCCCTGGGCAACCTGTGCCAGTGTCTCACTACCCTCACTGCAAAGAGCTTCCTCCTAACATACCGTTTGAATCTCTCCTCTGCCAGTTCAAACCCATTGCCCCTTGTCCTGTCATTGCAAGACCTTGTCAATAGTCCCTCTGCAACTTTACTGTAGACCTCCTTCAGATACTGGAAGGCTACTCCAAGGTCTCTTGGAAGCCTTCTCTTCTCCAGGCTGCAGAGCCCCAATTCTCTCAGCCTGTCCTCATAGGAGAGCTGCTGCAGCCCTCTGAGAATCTTTGTGCCCTACTCTGGACCCACTCCAACACTTCCATGTCCTTCCTGTGCTGGGGGCTCCAGAACTGCACAGAGGACTCCAGATAGGTCTCTGGTAGGAAATAGTCCCTCCCTATAGTCGTTCTTCCACTTATAACTGTTGGTATTTACAAGAAATAATGAAAAACTTATTCTATTCTCCACGTTTCTAGAACTCCAACAATTTGCTATTGGCATTTGGGAAGATTAACTTCCAACAATTACATGGCTTTTAAATGTCTAGGAGTAGCGTGCACATCAGATGCTTTCTGCTCCTACAATGATGCAAAGTAGCCATATGCCTAGTTAACCATCCAATTAAGCTTTGCATCACTGAAGCAACAGAAAAGGCCTAGAGTGTTTATTGTTCACATATCCTACATTAATTCACCAGGTACACTTGTCAACCTAGGAATGAGAGAGAGAGCCAAAGTGGGAAGACTGTTGTGCAGTGCTTCGATGCAAGCTTGTTAAAAATCCCTGATTTCCTTCTATTGGTTTCTATGAAACATGACAAAAAACCAAAGAAAACCTAAATTCCTCAAGTTCTGACCTGAGTGATGGAAGCAATGTTTATAGGATGCCTTCAAAACCTGTTCCAGGTTTTCCTGCCATTCAGGTGGCAGGTAACAAGATGAATGCTAGCAGGGAGCTGGGCATTTTGCTCCTTGTTAGAAACCCTTCCTGTATGAAAATCCCTTTGACAATCCTTCCATTGTATCAACTGCTTTAGTTACTCTTGTGCCACTATCTATGTTCTTCAGTCCTAATGCAACAGCCTGAATTATCAGGCATGCTTTATCCAATCTGATGACAAACTGTGAAAATTAGCTTCTTTTTTTCAGGGCTACCTGAATGATGGCATTCAACAAATCCAAGTGCCAGGTGCTGCACTTTGGCCACAGCAACCCCATGCAGAGCTATAGGCTGGGGTGGGAGTGGCTGGAGAGCAGCCAAACAGATTGTTGGCATCCAAGCCACGAGCTGACAGCTTAGTCAGCAGTTTGCTGTGAGGGACAGTGGCAAAGACCCTGCTGAAGTCCAGGTAGACCACATCCACCAGGAGGGTCATTTGATCATAGAAGGAGATCAGGTTGGAGAGGCATGATCTGCCCTTCCTAAATCCCTGTTGGCTGGACCTGAGCCCTTGGCCATCCCTCAGGTGCCCAGTTATTGTCCTCAAACTATGAGGAAAAGTGTGATCTGACATATTCATTACAGATCTTCCTGTGAAGATTAGCCAGCTTGTTGCATAACCATACATCAGAAACAAATGTGTGTTAGAGGTAAATATATTGGAAGGAATGATCTTTGTTAGCAAGGAATGGTCTTAATTAGTATGAAGATGGATTTCTGGAAAGACCTTTTCTGTCTCTAGTACCTGTAATCTGTGATGCCAAAGAGACACATTGGAAATCAATAATGTTTAGAAGTGACTTCCACTTTCAGGCTGTCCTACAGTACCTGACACAGAGTGGAATTTCACCTTGCCCTAACATCCTGAATCTGTTTAGTCAAGGACTGTGGACAAAGAGTGGAGTGACCCAACATTTGTTTTGGCAGCTAAAACCACAGCTGTTGTTCATCTCTCGGACAGCCACAAACTACAAGGTGGAGATGATGCATAAAATAAATGATGTATGAAAAAAATCTGTTGTCTGTGCAGCATTTGCAGTAGCCAAGCTAGCAACATTTTTCTTGGCTTTCCATCTGGTTCTAAGGTTGACAAAATTAACAGAGCCACTGCTCTACTTCAGGCTAGTAAGTCTACAGTAAAGAATCATAGAGTGGTAAGGTTGGAAGGGACCTCAAATATCATCTAGTTCCAACCCCCTGCCATAGGCAGGGACACCTCCCACTAGCACAGGTCACTCAAGGCCTCATCCAACCTGACCTTGAACACCTCCAGGGAGAGAGCATCCACAACCTCCCTGGGCAACCTGTTCCAGTGCCTCACCACCCTCATTGTAAAGAACTCCCTCCTAACATCCAGTCTAAATCTCCCCTCTGCCAGTTCAAACCCATTGCCCCTTGTCCTGTAGTTGCAGGACCTTGTAAATAATCCTTCCCCAGCCTTCCTGTAGGCCCCTTTCAGATACTGGAAGGCTACTATCAGGTCCCCTTGAAGCCTCCTCTTCTCCAGGCTGAAGAGCCCCAACTCTCTCAGCCTGTCCTCGTAGGAGAGCTGCTGCAGCCCTCTGATCGTCTTTGTGGCCTCCTCTGGACCCACTCCAACACTTCCATGTCCTTCCTGTGCTGAGGGCTCTAGAACTGCACACAGTACTCCAAATGTGGTCTGATAAGAGCAGAGTGAAGTGGCAGAAAGCATGAACAGCCACCCATGACTGAAAATATGCCTTCACCTTATGAAGGAAATGAGTTCTTAAAGCATTTTTGGTGTTTGCTTAGGGAGATGTGCTCTCAAGACAGTGATTATTATGGTAATTGGTTGAAGAAATGCAACCTCTCAGGTATGTGTGTGCTGGGGGTGGATGAGAACACAAAAAAACCCCTGGTTTCTAGTTTGCCATCCTGTATTTCAGTTCATGTGGACTGTGATGGGTATTTTCAAAGAATATTAGAGATTTTTGTCTTATAGAAAAAAGAATTAGTAGAAAAGGTGTTTGGGGCGAATGCTTTTGGCCTGTGATCAAGACCTGATACTTAATTATTGCAACTTCATGGAACCAGGCACCCTTTAATCTATCTGGGTATGTTTAAAGGAATGTCTGATCCTGCATATGGCTCGTTCTTCATATAGGCCTCTCACTTGTGTAACTACCATTTGTGCTTTTAAATTTCCTGTCTGTTAAACAAGGGAACTCAAATGGCAGAATGAGTTATAGGGCTCAAATAGATGCTGATCTCTGATGCTTCATTGCTGTAGAACTGTGCCTTTGTCTTACTTCTGGTGTTGCAGCTGCTGTAGCCCAAAGGACGTACGAGTAATCTTTTATTTCTCAGAGCACTTGGAAGTACAATGTCTGAAAGGAAGATTAACTATGAAAGTATGAAACATCTTGGTTGGAATGCATAATGTTAGAATGGACGCCTCTGCTGGTTTGAGGCTATTTGGAATATTTTAATAGAGAGAATTATATTACAGGCTGTGAAAGGAAAGCAATGGTGATGTCTGCTTCGCTCATAGGCTTGCTGAGGTGTTTTAGAATAAGTACTCAAAACATAGATAGGTCAGTCTCTGGGGCACAGTGTTTTGGGCTGTCTAGTTTCTGGCTTTCTCCTGTCTGTTGGGTAATCTCACTAACCACTTTTCTTGTAAGCCCCCTGGCTGATCCTCCAAACTCACTTTGCATGTAAAGCAAACCTTGGGGTAAGGTATAGGGGTGGGGAGAAGGTGGAAGGGTGGTTGGGAGCCCCTCCTGGGAACTCTGATTTCTGGGAGGGGAGTTGTGTTGTTGTATTACCTTTTATTTGTATATTTCTGTAACTGTTCCTGTCTATAGTGTCTATCTCTGCTTGTACATTGTGCTGAGCTGTAAATAGAGCTTCAGTCCTTAACTTCCAGCCTGCTGAGTCTAGTCTGGGTCATTTTATCAAGTGGTGGGTAACTCCCAAACCATCACAGTGCCTGTGGTACAGAGTGAGATATTACCTGATACTTCCAGCAGGTGGGTAGCTGGATTAGAGAAGAATTCAAACTGAGAGTATCCATGCAGTTTTACACTTGGCCCTACTGCTAATTTTCCCCTTACATTTTGGAAATACACTGAGGATAGCACAGAACAATTCTGCCTTAAAGCCTTGCTTGACACAGGGCAAGTACTGTGAAGATTTTCTTCTTACAGTGTCCCTGAGCACAGCTTTTATCTGGATCCCATTTGTCCTCCTGAAGGTGCCACACATTTGATTGATATTTTCTTTTTTTTTCTCTTTCCCTCCTACATGAATGTGCTGCTTGGAATTCTTTTTTGGAGTCTGTTTTCCTTTTTTTTTTTTTTTTTTTTTAAGAAAAAAAAACTAAGGTGAGGGTTAGCAAATCAATCCAGTGAAACATCATCCTGTCCCTGCTGTGTTGCCTGTTCTATGCCTGCGTGTACAAAGTGGCTCAAATTTAGTTGTTGGTGTCATACTTTATTGGCTAGGCCAACTACTGCACCACCACACACTACCCACATCTTTTCTGTGGAAAAGCTTCTGTGATCAGATTTTTCTTTGCTACTTCATACCCCTGCAGCTTCCTGTATTCCCACTATGTCTCAAAATCTGTCTATAAACTACGGGGTTTTTTTATATCAGTAGGGGAAATAGCACAAGTCAATGATGCTACAAACCCCAGTTGTGTATGGCAACATTTAACTTAAACTTCTGTACTAGACCTACAAATGGTTTTCGAATGCAGGGCTGTTGGAAGGAGACTACTTAACAATGATTGTTGTCCTGTAGCTTTTCCTTTTTATCTTCTGTTGCTGCCGTACACACCAAAGGGTTTGTGTACAGGAGGCAGAGGATCTTTCAAAAGGTTTGATTCAGCAGTTTTGTGAGGCCTGTAGTCCATTAAACTGAGTGACCAGTTGAATCAAACAGACTGTGCAGCCCCTAGTTTGAGTTCTGAAAGCACTGCCCCCCCAGGAATGAAAAGTTACAAAAGACAGCAGACCCAACCTTTTATTTTCCTACCTTGGACTGAGTTCTATTTCGCAGTGACACGAAATTTCTATCAGGTTCCCTCCATACGGTCCTTTCAAGGCTCCAATAAAGGAATGAATGCCAGAGCACAGCCTTTACCCATTCAGTTTTCAGCTCTGTTAGCTTTCAATACCAGAAATGTATTTAAAAGCGGATAAGGTTTGTTAACTCTAATGCACCACTGTCACTCATCTTGCTCCAAAAGAATTAAACTATATATGTGTTGGGATTTGCAATTCAAATGAAACCATTTTACTCCTTGAAAAGGGGCTACTGTGGGAGGGGGGAAAAGGCTGTATAAAGGATCACATTAACCTACAGCAATAATATTATAACAGCACTGTTCGTGATACTACAGTTAGGACTGTGCCAGTGGGTTAATTTATAAGCCTTCTCCTTCCCTCTCTGAAATACCCAGCTGCTTTTCCTTCCAGCTTTACCATGTTCTGATTCAAAGTCTCAAATAAAAGTGCTCTGCAAGTTAGAAAATGAAATTCTTTAAGCTCAGCTAGAATTAGTTTTAAAATAGTTGTGAAGTTTTCTCCCCTTTCATTTATAAACAGGAGTACAGCCCCATTCAGTTAGTTTTCAGTGCACTGCATGTGCATGCTCTTGGTGCCATGCTTTTGAGTTAGTTCCTTAGGAACATCATTATTTAGCTTATTGGAGAGATTGGGAAGGGGCAGCTAGGATGTGTTTCAAAAGTCTGTACAATGCAGAGAATACAAGAGATTTCATCTGTCTTAAAGAAATTGTCACCACTGAATAAAGAGCTCCTGATAAAAGTCTGGGCTGCATTTCGTGGGAAAGCTCTTGCAGGAGTTCTGTATCTGCTATTGTCAGGCAATGATAATTGAATGAGAGGGCATTTGGAAAGGCACTGCCTTTGACACTAATGATCAGTGCAACTGTAGGTAACTGAGAGTTAAAGATCATGCTAACGAAGTAGCAGTGTGCTAGAATGGGTAAGAATGAAGCCAGAGGTATTGATATTGATGGCATCACTGATATAAATGTTACAACTTTAAATACTGAGTTTGTGTGTGTGACAATTGGAGCACAGGATGGATGAGGAGAACAGACCTTATAGCAGGATTGAGTGATTACATCCAAATTTTAAAGCCGGACGTTTACTTGAAGGGAATCAACTTCAGTGTCCTTACAGCAAGTATGCTACAGAGTGGAAAATTGTCTCTGATCAAGAAGAAGGGAAGACTTTGAATTTTAACCTGGTATTGGGCTAGATAGCAGAGAGAGATGGAGACTTGCAGAAAACCAGTATACTCCTGAGTTTTCATATGTATGAAATACGAATTTTTTATTTAATACAAAAAGCTGGGAATAGGAACTTGAAGCTGAAAGAAAAGGTCAGCTTTAAAAAGTGACTGCTGTTGAAAAAAACTGGATGTTCTTGAGAGATGGTGATTGCTGAGCTTCTAAATGCACTATCTAGTGCTGGAGAAGCTCTTTACTACTTGGTCTGTGAAAGTAGTGTGTTAGGTTTATTTGGTGTTTTGTGTTTGTGGGGTTTTTGTGGTTTTGGTTTTTTTCTTTTTTTTTGGTGGTTTGTTGTTTTTTAAATCCTTTTGGTTTTAGAATAGATTTAGAAAAGGATCCCTTCCTTCTCTCTCTGTGTGACCTACAGATGAATTTTATTATTTTTTAAAATACATAATGTAGAAAAAAAAACATGATGGAGGGAAAACAATATTAAATGTAAGAAGTTGCTTGTCAGAGGCGGTCCTCAGACAAGTTTGCCTGGCAGGAGCTGCTGCTGCTGGTTTCTTCTGTCATTCATGGGAATGAACCAAAGCATGCTTTATTTTTGCTGAAAGGCTCATAATAGGATGCTTCTACATCAAAGTTTGCCCAAAACTCAGGCTGGTTTTTGTGGGAGTTGTGTGCCTATGCACAGGTTAGTACAGGGAAACACTGCCACTTTACTCTGCTCTTGTCAGACCCCACCTGGAGTACTGCGTGCAGTTCTGGAACCTTCAACACATGAAGGACGTGGAGGTGTTGGAACGGGTCCAGAGGAAGCCCACGAAGATGATCAGAGGGCTGGAGCAGCTCTCCTATGAGGACAGGTTGAGAGAGTTGGGGCTCTGCAGCCTGGAGAAGAGAAGGCTTTGAGGGGACCTGATAGTAGCCTTCCAGTATCTGA
>VWZE01008005.1:9880-25462 GCA_013396675.1 Eubucco bourcierii
AAAAAAAAAAAAAAAGATAAAAATGTTGAATATTCACTTACAGGTCCTAAAATATTATTGCCCATAAATCAGTTTTATCTGTAGCCAGTGAAGGCTGGAGTACACTTTTCCTGAGACAAAAGGGAGGGGAGTTGAGAAAGAGGAAGGTAGAGAAGGGAGCAGTGAGGTACTTACAGACAGTGAAATCCTGGAAGGCATTCGGGAACTGCACATTACACTGAGTGCTTCTGGAGGGTCTCACAAGATCTAACAAAAATCTCTGAAAGAAAGATACATTTCTTGTCTTTAAGGCAGGTGCACAGACAGTAGTTTGGTTTTCTCCCTGATGTTCATTTCTATGAATATGATTCTGGCATTATACTGTGTCCCTAATAGACGTTGGACACACTATTTGCATACTTGTTTATGTCTGGCTGCTGCTAAGACATGCAATTGAAAGGGGCTTTTGTTATAGTACCGAGCTGTTTAGCCTATTTCAGCAACAGTAAAACACCAAAGTCCCTCTAAATAAAGATTTCATGTGTGCTTTGTGAATGTGTGTGCCTATGAATACATATATATGTAAAAAACATACAGATAATTAATGTGTATATATATACAAACTATATATATATATATGGAAACATTTTATTTATATAAATACACAAACATTATGCATATATATACACATACATTGTATTTATATATATATTTTANGTTTAGGATCTGCCAGAGTTAAGTGATAATAGGCAATTTCTCTATGCCCACAGCATCACTAGGAAGCAATTCCAAAGCAATCACTTTGCCCATTCCCTTTTTGCTGTAGGACAATGTAAGTCACAGGCAGGTTTAAAGCACAAGTTGAAAGGGTTTGCCTTTTCTTCTTTGGACCCAGCAGGATACTTACACCCACTAGCTATGGTACTACAGCAAATAATGTTGACACTTCAAAGCATTTAAAAGGCGTGAGTAAGACCCCCCCAAGAAATAAGATTTCAAATGGATCACTGTTTGGAATTTTTCTTTGATTTCTGTTTTGTGGGTTTGGTTTTGTTTTGTGTTTTGTTTAGTTTGTTTGTTTACTTTAAAGCTACAGACTTTGTAGCTAGCTATTGCACAAATATTTTCACTGCCGTGATGCTGGAGAAGATTTTCTTCTGTTCTTGAAAATGGTATTTGTAATATGGAGGATGTGTGAACAAAGTGCTAGGAATAGGAGAACAGAAGAAGGACAAGGACAGTGCTGTTCAACATCTTTGTCGGTGTCATGGACAGAGGAATCAGTGCACCCTCAGCAAGTATGCAGATGGCACCAAGCTGTGTGGCACAGTCGACTTGCTAGAGGGCAGGGATCCATCCAGAGGGACCTGGACAGGCTGCAGTGCTGTGCCCAGGTCAAATTCATGAAGTTCTACAAGGTCAAGTGTAAGGTCCTGCACCTGGGTAGGCACAATGCCAAGCACAACTCCAGAGTGGGTGGAGAATGGCTGAGAGCAGCCCTGGGGAAAAGGCCCTGGGGGTCTGGGGTGATGAAAAGCTCCAGATGAGGCTGCAGTGTGAGTGCAGCCCAGACAGCAACTGTGTGCTAGACTGCATCAAGAGAAGCGTGGCCAGCAGGGCAAGGGAGGGGATTCTGCCCCTTTACTCTGCTCTTGTCAGACCCCACCTGGAGTCCTGTGTGCAGTTCTGGAGCCCTCAGCACAGGAAGGACATGGGAGTGTTGGAGTGGGTCCAGAGGAGGCCACGAAGGTGCTCAGAGGGCTGCAGAAGCTCCCCTATGAGGACAGGCTGAGAGAGTTGGGGTTCTGCAGCCTGGAGAAGAGAAGGCTTCCAGGATCATCCAGTTCCAATCCCCTGCCATACGCAAGGACACTTCCCACTAGTACAGCTCACTCAAGGCCTCCTCCAATCTGGCCTTGAACACCTCCAGGGAGGGAGCAGCCACAATCTTCCTGGGCAACCTGTGCCAGTGTCTCACCTCTCTCTATAATGGTGATGAGGGGACTGGAGCATTGATTGATGAGGAAAGGCTGAGGCACCTGGAGCTGCTTAGTCTGGAGAAGACTGAGAGAGGATTTAATAAATGTATAAACATTTAAATGTATAAAATATCTGAGGCGGAGGGGGAGAGGTCAGCATTGGGGGCACAGGCTCTGCTCACTTGCTCTCTGGGATAGGACAAGNTCTCTCTATAATGGTGATGAGGGGACTGGAGCATTGATTGATGAGGAAAGGCTGAGGCACCTGGAGCTGCTTAGTCTGGAGAAGACTGAGAGAGGATTTAATAAATGTATAAACATTTAAATGTATAAAATATCTGAGGCGGAGGGGGAGAGGTCAGCATTGGGGGCACAGGCTCTGCTCACTTGCTCTCTGGGATAGGACAAGGAACAATGGATGGAAGCTGCAGCACAGGAAGATCCAGCTCAACATAAGGGAGACCTGGGACAGGCTGCCTGGATAGGTTGTGGAGTCTCCTTCTCTGGAGCCTTTCAAGGCCTGTCTGGATGTGTTCCTGTGTGCCCTGAGCTAGACTGTTGGCAGGGGGGTTGGACTGGATGATCTGTTTGGGTCCCTTCCAACCCCTAACATCCTGTGAGCCTGTGATTCTGATAAGATGGGGAATTTTTTTTCTAGTTACTCCTGTAAATAGGAAGTCAGCGGGGTGTCCAGAGAAAAGAAAATCTGTGACTGTAGTCCAGAAAGAGAGGTAATAAATTCCTGATAAAGTCTTGACTGTGCCAGAGCGTTCTGAGATGAAATTCCTAGCAGGACCTCTGTTAGCAATGTAATAGAGGCAATGTGTGAAAGCTGCTGTTCATGAAGATGTGTGTTCTACTTCAAAGGGAAAAATATCAATATTCCTCTTTTACCCAGTGTCTTTTTTTTCCACAGGAAGAACGATGTGGAGTTCACATATCCTACTTTATTTTTTGTTGTTAGTTTTTAGTAAATGGCAAGTAAAAGGAAAAACCAAGAAGCTTCAGGTTTATGCTTTATAATCTTGTCCTCCTTAATCTTCTGGACTGTTCTTCAGCAGTAGTGGGAAATGGAAAAAAGAAAATATAATTGAAAAAATATTCTATTGTTAACTCTGTGGCTCATAAAACAATTTGCCTGTATTCTCCATAAAACTGTTGGAAGCAGAGACTGAGGGAGTTGGGGTTGTTCACTCTGGAGAGGAGAAGGCACTGAGGTGACCTTATTGTGACCTTTCAGTATCTGAAAGGGAGCCTACAAGAAAGCTGGAGAGGGACTTTTTAGGATGTCAGGTAGTGATAGGACTGAGGGGAATGGAACCAAGCTAGAAATGGGTAGATTCAGACTGGATGTTAGGAAGAAGTTGTTCAGCATGAGGGCGGTGAGAGCCTGGAAGGGGTTGCCCAAGGAGGTGGTGGAAGCCTCACTTGTGGAGGTGTTTAAGGTCAGGCTGGATGAGGCTCTGGGCAGCCTGATCTAGGGTAGGGTGTCCCTGCCCATGGCAGGGGGGTTGGAACTGGATGATCCTTGTGGTCCCTTCCAACCTTGACTGATTCTATGATTTTCCTAGTCCAGTATGTGCTTTGGTATCTCTCTGCTACAAAGCTGAAGCACAAGTAGATTCAGTGCATCAGTGATGTTCAAAGCTCACCTACCAGGATATATGCTTAGTGTTGACACATTAAAAAGCGAAAGGAAGGTGCAAAAGAATGACCTTGCCCACAGAAAGAAGTTCCAGTTGCTCCAATATCACAGTGTTTTCTAGGTAGGCAGGACAGGAAAGTATATCCTTTACATACTAGAGAATGTCCAATGCGAGGCTTTGAGGATGAGGAAGGGACTGGAACACCTGCTTAGAGGAAAGGCTGAGAAACTTGCAGTTGTGGAACCCGGAAAAGAGAAGACTGACAGAAGTCTGTTGACAGGTATCTGAAGGGCAGATGTCGAGAAGAAGGTGCCAGTCTATTTTCAGTGCTGTCTTGTGATGGGACTAGGGGGAATGGATATAAACTAGAACACAGAAAGTTCCACTTCAACATGAGAAAAACATTCTTTACTATAAGGGTGGCAGAGCACTGCAACAGGCTGTTCTGAGAGGTTTTGGAGTCTCCTTCTCTAGAGACTTCCAAGACCCATCTGTATGCATTCCTGTATGACCTGCCCTAAGTAATCCTGCTTTGGCAAGGGGGTTGGACTCAATCTCCAGAGGTCCTTTCCAACCTGTGATGGTTTGGGAGTTAACCTCCCCCCACATGAATTCATCCATACTAGATTCAGCTGGCTGGAAGTTAAGGACTGAAGCTCTATTTACAGCTTAGCACAATACACAAGCAGATATAAACAGAAATACACCATTTAAAGGTAATACAGAAACACAATCCCTTCCCAGAAATCAGAGTGTCCAGGAGGGGGTCCCAACCACCCTTCCACATTCTTTCCACTCCTCTCACTTATCCCAGAATCTGCCTTACATGCAAGGTGAGTTGGAAGGATTGGCAAAGTCTCTGGAGCCTTTCAAGACCTGTGTGGATGTGTTTCTCTGTGACCTGAGCTAGATAGTCTGGTCTTGTTGTGGCTGGGGGGTTGGACTAAAAGATCTCTTTGAGTCCTTTCCAACCCCTGACAACCTGTGGTCCTGTGATCCTGTAATCCTGCTTTCATTTAAGGTCAATATTTTCTGTTTGTTCATTTCTGCAGAACCTCACAGCTCACTAGAAAACTTTGGAGCACATTAAAACTGCATTGTGATAAGTTGCACAATCTTACACCTTCAAAGGCCACAAAACTCGGTTTGGGGAGTGCACAATCATTATACACAAGCATCTGGCTTCCCTGGAACAGAATCATTTCTTGGTAAGACATTCAATAGCACATAAACATACTTCTTTCTTTAAGAAAGAAGTTAGAAAAAAAAAATATTTCCACTTCTTGGTTTTTGTTCATTACAGAACTAAGTTGCAAATATATTTATTATTGTACAAATATATTCATTGTATTATGATTATTAATTACATTATGGTTTATTACATTGTATTACATTACATTACACCATTTTTCTGTTCTGTTCTGTTCCAGTCTATTCTGTTCTAGTCTATTCTAGCCTGTCCTAGTCTATTCTAGCCTGTTCAGTTTTGTTCTAGCCTGTTCTGGCCTGTTCTATTCTAGTCTGTTCAGTTTTGTTCTAGCCTGTTCTGTTCTGTTCTGGCCTGTTCAGTTCTGTTCCAGCCTGTTCGATTCTATTCTAGTCTGTTCTGTTCTGGTCTGTTCAGTTTTGTTCTAGCCTGTTCTGTTCTATTCTAGTCTGTTCTGTTCTAGTCTGTTCAGTTTTGTTCTAGCCTGTTCAGTTCTGTTCCAGCCTGTTCTGTTCTAGCGTGTTCAGTTTTGTTCTAGCCTGTTCAGTTCTGTTCCAGCCTGTTCTGTTCTATTCTAGTCTGTTCTGTTCTAGTCTGTTCAGTTTTGTTCTAGCCTGTTCTATTCTAGTCTGTTCTAGCCTGTTCAGTTCTGTTCTAGTCTGTTCTGTTCTATTCTAGTCTGTTCTGTTCTAGTCTGTTCTGCTCTAGCATGTTCAGTTTTGTTCTAGCCTGTTCTATTCTAGTCTCTTCTAGCCTGTTCAGTTCAGTTCTAGCCTGTTCTAGCCTGTTCAGTTTTGTTCTAGCCTGTTCTATTCTAGTCTGTTCTGCTCTATTCTGTTCTGATCTATTCTATTTTATTCTATTCTATTCTGTTCTATTCATTATTATAAATTCTATACCTTTTGAGAAATATCTTGATATTTTGATGAAAATAAGACCTTGATTCTCCTGCATTGTCTTCACTAAGTCAGTGCTCACTGCTCAGTGTAACAAATCTTCAGGTTAACCTCAACAGCAGACAATCAATACGTCTTTATTATTCCGTGTATGTGTGCGGAACATCAAAGACTGAAGTGACAAGAGGCAGCTAACATTTCATTTCTAGGATAAGAACCTGTGAAAATTTACTGTATGGTTAATGGTGGAATCTTAAATAATTTTAACCTCACATTTCAGCACGTGAAGAACTCAAAAAGACTGGAGTACATATATGAAGCAAACCAGAAAATAATGTGAGTGTAGGAATAAAGAAACACCAGAAGAATCTGGGTGCATGTGAAGAATCACAGAATGGTAAGGTTGGAAGTGACCTCAAGGATCATCTAGCTCCAACCCCCTGCCACAGGCAGGGACACCTCCCACTAGTACATTATAATCATCTTCCATGATGAGGAGCTCAATTACATTAGCTACCTTTTGTGGGACTATGATTCTAGGTAACACATTATTCTGGCTGGTTGATTTACTTATGTGATGAAATGTATACTTCAGAAACACTTTTAGTTGGTTCAGAGGAAAGAATCGGTCTTAAATGCCTGTTTTCAATTCCTGCAATACATTGTGCCTATATGTACAGCTGAAAGAATAACTTTCCAAATGGAACTTTCCAAATGAATGGAGGGGAAAAAAAATCTAGTAAAATATAATCTATATATAATATAATTTAAAATCTAGTGAAATATAGACCAGTTATGTTAATTTAGTAGGTCATTAGTATAAGACAGTTGCTCTCTATATAAGTTGACTTAATAGGAATATTATTGCATGATGAAAAAAGGTTTTTTTTCAATCATATTTAAGTATTTACAGAGCATTGTTACCTTGCATCCCTAATTCCTTTTTCAAATTGTACTTAAATGCTCAAAATAACATTGTTCAACTGTTTGTGTGTGGGTTTTTTTTTTTAAAGGAACTAAAGTTAATGTGTAAATAACTGCTAAAAGAAAAAAAAATTGGTTTTGAAGATTGACAATGTTCATAGAATCATAGAATGGTAAGGTTGGAAGGGACCTCAAGGATCACCTAGTTCCACCCCCCTGCCATAAGCAGGGACATCTCCCACTAGTACAGGTCACTCAAGGCCTCATCCAATCTGGCCTTGAACACCTCCAGGGAGGGAGCAGCCACAACATCCCTGGGCAACCTGTGCCAGTGCCTCACCACCCTCACTATAAAGAACTTCCTCCTAACATGCAGTCTAAATCTCCCCTCTGCCAGTTTAAGCCCATTGCCCCTTGTCCTGTCATTGCAGGACCTTGTAAATAATCCTTTCCCAGCCTTCCTGTAGGCCCCCTTCAGATCCTGGAAGNCTTTTCATCAACCCAGACTCCAAGGTCCTTTTCCTCAGGGCTGCTCTCCAGCCATTCACCACCCAGCCTGTATTTGTGCTTGGGATTGTGCCTACCCAGGTGCAGGACCTTACACTTGGCCTTATTGAATTTCATGAGGTTGGCCTGGGCCCACCTCTGCAGCCTGTCCAGGTCCCTCTGGATGGCATCCCTGCCCTCTAGCAAGTCGACTGTGCCACACAGCTTGGTGTCATCTGCAAACTTGATGAGGGTGCACTGATTCCTCTGTCCATGTCACTGACAAAGATGTCAAACAGCACTGGTCCCAGCACTGACCCCTGAGGGACACCACTTGTCACTGGTCTCCAGGTGGACATTGTGCCGTTGATCACCACTCTCTGGATTCGACCATCCAACCAATTCCTTATCCAGCGAGTGGTCCCTCCGTCAAGTCCATGGCCAAGTGCTGTATAGAATGGAAGTATTCAACTGAAGCTATAGAAGTGAAGACCTCCATCCATTGCAGGGCACCTTTTCCATTTCAGAGTGATAGTAAGTACAAGGGAATACATATTTGTATTTCAGACAGCTGCAGTGGTTATTTGCTTGTAGAATAACAAAGGTGGCAACGACTCTTGTTTAAATGAAATTAGATTTACTGTGTGACTGAAGTCTGTAAGTCTCAAGATACTTAAATTAAAATATCTGAATTTCTTCAGGTTAATAACTGGTGATTTAAAAATACACTGAAAAAAAAAAGCCTTTTCAAACTTGTGTTTGAATCTGAATTTCTTCAGGTTAATAACTGGTGATTTTAAAATACACTGAAAAAAAAAAAGCCTTTTCAAACTTGTGTTTGAATCTGAATTTCTTCAGGTTAATAACTGGTGATTTTAAAATACACTGAAAAAAAAAAAGCCTTTTCAAACTTGTGTTTGAATCTGAATTTCTTCAGGTTAATAACTGGTTAATTAAAAATACTTTACACTGAAAAAAAAAACCTTTTTCAAACTTGTCTTTGTTATTAATGGAAGATCAAATCTGGTTATTAGAAAGGAGTTCTTTAACAGAATTTTATTGGTTTAGTCTTATTCTTTTTTTCTAAGTATTAAAAGGATACACCCTTCAGAAATCCAGCTGTGGTCATTTCAATGTATTATCCATGACTCTTGTCTTCTCAGATACCTTTGTAAAGCTTATGACCCTTCTCCTGAAGGAGCTTTCTGCTGTTGCTCAGCTTTTAAGATAAATCTTCATCTTTACAGGTAGTTTACCCTTTTGCTTGAATGCCTTTCTCCTTACATTTCTGAGTAGCTTCTCTACCCCTTAGCCACAGTTCCTTAATGACTGTCATGGGGGTGGGTATATGAACATCACTTCTCTGAACATATGATTTTGCTCTATGGCTGTTGTTGGGATTGTGTTCTTGTTTTTTGTAGAATCACAGAATTGTCATGTTGGCAGAAGATCTCTAAAATCATCAGGAGCAGTGCGGCCAGCAGTAGCAGGGAGCTTATTCGGGCCCTCTGCTCAGCACTGCTCAGGCCACACCTTGAGTGCTGTGTCCAGTTCTGGGCCCCTCAATTCAAGAGAGATGTTGAGGTGCTGGAAGGTGTCCAGAGAAGGGCAGCAAGGCTGGGGAGGGGCCTGGAGCACAGCTCTGTGAAGAGAGGCTGAGGGAGCTGGGGGTGTGCAGCCTGCAGAAGAGGAGCTCTCAGGGTAGACCTCATTGCTCTCTACAGCTACCTGAAAGGAGGTTGTAGCCAGGTGTGGTTGGGCTCTTCTGCCAGGCAACCAGCAACAGGAGGGGACACATTGTGGAGTTGTGCCAGGGGAGGTTTAGGCTGGATGTTAGGAGGAAGTTCTTGGCAGAGAGAGTGGTTGACATTGGAATGGGCTGCCCAGGGAGGTGGTGGAGTCTCTGTCCCTGGAGCTGTTGAAGCAAAGCCTGGATGTGGCACTTAGTGCCATGGTTTGGTTAATTGGCTAGGGCTAGGTGATAAGTTGAGCTGGATGAGCTTGGAAGTCTCTTCCAACCTGGTTTATTCTATGATTCTATGAACCCATAGATCCATTTTGTCTGGGCCCCTCTGAGGAGTGACAGTAGTACCACATGCAGTGGAGAAAGCTGGCATAACAGTGAATTACTTCAAAAACAGCTTGTTTTGTGCCTTGGCATATAACTCAGGATACTTTGTGAGTAATAAAGAGATTATATCTTAACTAGCATCTACCAAGCTAATGAAGCTATCCAAAGCAAGCCAAAATGGAAATGAAGACAGCACTGGATATTATTGGCATTTTGTATTTATTCACTGCTAGGTATATTTTTATGCAATCTCAGTCCTGCAGTGAACTCCTTCCTGTTGAACAGCTCCACAGAAAAAGCAATATTTTCTATGCCCAGGTATTGTTACAGATTTATGACCTTTCCTAATGATGCATTCAGTGGATGGACACAGTACAGCAGAGGAAGGTGTTTCGAACCTGCTGAGCTATAAATTGCTCATTTGAGAGCTTAGCTATCATATCTCAAAACTATCATGATTAGGGAACCACTTTCATCTAGTAGCCAGCTGTGAGAAGTACCACAATAACTTAGTGCTGGAGCCACTCCTGTTTAATGGTTTTATCAATGATTTCGACAAGCAGATTGAGAGCAATGTCAGCAAGTTTGCAGATGACACTAAGGTAGATGGAAGTGTTGATCTACTGGAGGGTAGGAAGGATTCTCAGAGGGGCCCAGGCAAAATGGATCTATGGGTTCATAGAATCCTAGAATGAACCAGGTTGGAAGAGACTTCCAAGCTCATCCAGCCCAACCTATCACCCAGCCCTAACCAATCAACTAGACCACAGCACTGTAGCCACCTAAAATCAAGGAGATTGACTAGCTGCACAGAACTAGGCATGACCTGAATTGCCCATGGTCATCATCTCTGTCACTGAGGCTGGGTCAGAAGGCAAAAAATCATCAAAGATGAGGAAAGTAGGATTGCTTAAATACATTTGTAGTTTGTTTTTGGAAAGAGTAGCAGCCTGTTAGGTAAGGAGGCAAACTAGTTTTCTGCCTGAGCTAAGTGAAAACATGAGTTGAAAGGAAATTGTAGTGGGTAAACATTGGATAACAGCCAATCTAGCTGCTCTTATTCCTCCTCCAGTGGGATGGGACAAGGGGAAAATAGCAGGAGTAGGAAAGATCATGAATCAAGGTAAAGACAGGGATATTGTTTATTAGTTAGTCTCACAGGCAAACCAGGCTTGACTCAAGGAAAAAATTTTATTAGTGTGGCCATTTGAGTTAGATTCTTACCTAAGACATAAAAAAATTTCAGAACAGAGAAACTTAGAAGTGAAAGCTCTGAGTGGAGAGGTGAACATTCTAGGGATAGACCATAGAATGGCAACAATGGATAAGTTAATACAATTCCATTGGAGCATCAAGAGCTTTATGTCTGGAAGCACAGCTTGGACCTTCCCCCTGCTGCTTCTGCTGCTTCACCTGCACCTGCTGCTGTCTTCCTCTGCCACTGTTTTGGCTGATCCATCTTTTGCTGCTTCAGAGCCACTTGACCCCTTCCCCATCTTCCTTTAGGTTATTATATTCCTGTAGTACTTATAGTTTAAATATAACAATATAGGGAGAACATAAGAAATAAAATTTCTCTTTTCTTCCAGACTTTCAAAAAAAAAAAAAAAAATCCATGTTGTGGTAAGTTTATTCTACTGGGGGTGGGATCCACCCTAACCCAGTACGATTGGCAATTAAATATTTTCTGGTAGTGGTAAACAAAAATGCAAGCATTTAAACAATGTCTTGCCTGTTCCATTTATCAGATTCTATTCCATATCTTAATTCAGACTCTTTTATTCTACCCACAAGCTGTGTAAGAGGGATAGAAGATAGAGGTTATAGTCAGTACACATGGTTTCATTCTTCCAGTCCTTCTTCATGATTTTCCTCAGCTCTGTCCACAGATCCCATTTGCCATCAGAAATATCTGTCTGCTGCAGAGTAAGTCCTCCACATCCTGCAATCAATTATTTGATGCCATGGATCATTTCTTCCTCCTCTTCCCTCTTTTCTGACCTTGGTTTTCTCTCAGCTGCTTCTCAATTTGTCCCCCCACCCCAGTCTACACATCCAGCACTTTTTGTCCTTTGTTAAATACACATTCCAGGAGATGCCACCAATCTGGTTTAGGAAGGTTAGTTGTATCCTGTGTAGGTCTGCAGGAATGTACTAGAACTGGCTGAAACCAGATGTGTCTGGTAGCCCCTGATATCTCCTCACAGAGATCACTTCTGCAGCCCCTACTACAGAAACCTTGGTAACTGCAACCAGTACAGAACGAAGCTCTTAAAAACACCACAGCATGCAAGAAATACTGAAGAATGTACATCTAGTTTGATGTGGAAGAGTAGTCTTGCAATGCTGTGGAGTTCAGAAAGTGGATTTTGTTTGCACAGATATCTCAAAAGATAATTAGAAATGAAGCAATTACAGTTTGCTAAGCACCAGAAGTCCATCCAGTTTAGTGTGAATCTCTTGAAAGCTCTGACATTGTGGCACTGTGATGGTTTGGGAATTACCCAACCCTACACACAATGAAATCACCCAGACTAGAGTCAGCCTGCTGGAAGTTAAGGACTGAAGCTCTGTTTACATCTTAGCACAATGTACAAGCAGAGATATACACAATAGACAGGAATAGTTACAGAAATATACAAGTTAAAGGTAATACAGAAACACAACTCCCCTCCCAGAAATCAGAGTCCCCAGGAGGGGCTCCCAACCACCCTTCCACCTTCTTCCCACCCCCTCTGCCTCACCCCAGGGTCTGCCTTATGTGCAAGGTGAGTTTGGAGGATGGGCAAGGGGGGTTAGAAGCAGAATGATGAGTTGGGTTACACAGCCACAGAAGCCCAGGGAAAAGACACACTGAATCACAGAGAGACTCTCAGTGTTATCTATATTTGTGTCCTTGTTTTTATACATCTCAGCAAGCCTATGAGTGAAGCAGACATCACCACTGTTTGTTTTTCACAGATTATAATTTTTTTTTGCCATTAAAATATTCCAATTAGCCTCGAACCAGCACAGACATAGCAGAGAAGGAAGACTTGCAGTAAGTGGATAGCAGCTGACAAAGGACAGAGAACTGATCATCTTCTGTGTTAAATGTCACAAATCAGAGCAGATTCTTGCAGCTGAAAAAAAAAATGCTAGTGTCAGTAAGGTATGCTCAGGTTCTGAGAGTGACATCATTGGCTGTAAGGAGTATTTCCCCAAGTGCCTGTCAGTGGAAAGTGAAAGCAGCATTCAAGTTTTAAGCAAATAAATCCCTAAAACCTGATTATTAGGTAAAGTAGCAGCACACACAAAATCTACCACCCTTAGCATCAGAAGAACAGAAACTGACAAGCAAAAAGTTTTAGAAAGACCTTAAGGAGTAACCAAGCAACTAGAACACTATAAAACAGTTAACAAAGCTTACAAAGTTTCAGGTGATCTTGTGATATTGAATGACAGTGGTCAGTGGCAAAAGAAACATTGACAAATGATCACCAAATTATGTAAGGGAACTTGAGCAAGTGTAGAGAGTTGCTCCCGGGAAAGAACAACCCCAGGGATCAGGATAGGCTGGAGACTGAGCTTTTGGAAGGTAGTGAAGGGGAAAAGGATTTGGGGGTCCTAGTGGATGGGAGGGTGATCATGAGCCAGCAGGGTGCTCTTGTGGCCAGGAGGGCCAACGCCATTCTGGGGTGTATTGGAAGGGCTGTGGCTAGTAGGTCAAGAGAGGTTCTCCTGCCCCTCTACTTTGCCCTGGTGAGGCTGCATTTGGAGCACTGTGATCCAGTTCTGGGCCCCCCCAATTCAAGAGGGACATAGAACTGCTTGTGAGAGTCCAGTACAGAGCCACAAACATACTGAAGGGAATGGAATCGAACAGCTCTGTTAGGAGGAGAGCCTGAGGGAGCTGTGGTTGTGCTGCTGGGAGGAGACTGAGAGGTGATCTCAGCAATGGTTAGCAAGATGGACTGGATGAGTTCCAAGAGCCAGGCTCTGCTGGGTGATGCCCAATGACAGGACAAGGGACACTGGGTGGAAACTGAGGCATAGGAAGTTTCATTTAAACATGAGAAGTTTTTAAGCTGTGAGGGTAACAGAGTACTGCAGCAGGCTGCCATGGGGGGTTGCAGAGCCTCCCTCTCTGGAGATACTCAAACCTGCCTGGATGTGTTCCTGTGTGACTTACTATAGGTGATCGTGCTCTAGCAGGGGGCTTGGACTAGATGAGCTTTGGAGGTCCCTTCCAGCCCCTGACATTACAATTCTGTGTACCCAAGGAATGAGCAACCTGTAATAATTAACACTGAAAAAAAATCTGAGTTACTGTGGACAGTGTTTTAAAAATATCAATTTAGAGGTGTTTTGTTTTTTTTTTCTAACTAAGAAAGATGCCTAAGATGTGAGGGGTTATTAGAAACAGAAGAGAAAATACAGGAAGCTGCAGCACAGGTCTAGTGATCTGACTTTTTAAAATATCACATTCAGATCTATTTCTAGCTCTAGACACCATAACACACAAAAAGGAAACCATCAACACTTTATTGCAGGAAGGAAGAATTCTGTGAATGCTGAATATCTGAAGTGTTTGAAGGTAAGATATAGGGGATGAATTTTAGGTAAGATATACTGAGACAGCTGTGAAAAAGCCTTGTATAGCACAAGTATGTGGGATTTATTTTTGTGTGCGTTTTATTTATTTTTGTTTGAAAAAGTTTGGGCTCTGCAGCTTCGAGAAGAGAAGGCTTTGAGGAGACCTTGAAGTGGCCTTTCAGTATCTGAAGGGAGCTACAGGACGGCTGGGGAGGGACTACTGACAATGTCTTGTAATGACAAGACAAGGGGCAATGGGTTTAAACTGGCAGAGGGGAGACTGAAACTGGATGTTCGGAGGAAGTTCTTTACAGTGAGGGTGGTGAGACACTGGCACAGGTTGCCCAGGGAGGTTGTGGCTGCTCCCTCCCTGGAGGTGTTCAACAAGGCCAGGTTGGAGGAGGCCTTGAGTGACCTGTTCTAGTGGGAGGTGTCCCTACCTATGGCAGGGGGTTGGGACTGGATGTCCTTTGAGGTCCCTTCCAACCTTACCATTCTATGATTCTATAATTCTAACTGAGCTTCCAGTCCTGCCACTCATGAGTGAGCAGAAACAGCTAAACATAGAGGAGCTCAGCCTAAGTAAGGAGGCCCAACCATCACACACAGACAATGTTAAAATGATCATCAGCTTCCTACCTAACCGGGGGGCCACCAGGCCCCCCGGCCTTTGATCACCTCCACCCAGTGCACACCACAGGTACTCACCAGTGATGATGGGAAAAGGATCCCTCTGCCCAGTTGGGCACAGCTTAGGGCTTCTGCCTTTCCTGGAATGCTTTAAATAGGGGAGCAGGCAAGGAGGGCAAAGTGATCACACCTGGGGTGGGAGGAGACTTCAACAGCATCCAGGTGCTTTGAGTTTGGGGGGAAAAGGGAAAATGCAGTGTGGAGTGGGAAAGGAGCAGATAGGGTGGAAAAGGGGAGGTGGTGTTGAAAGGATGGAGGAGAGGAGAGGAGAACGATGGAGGAGAGGAAAATGATGGAGATGAAAAGAGGAAGATGGGGAAAAAAGAAGGAGGTGGAGAGGAAAGGAGGAAGATGGAGGGAAAGAGGAGATGGACAGGAAAGGAGGGAGATGGGGGAGAAGGGTTATAAATAAAGTAATAAAAATGAAAACTGGCCTGTAAAAAGAAAAATGAAAAAAGGTGATCCTGGTCTGGCAGGGGGGTTGGACTGGATGAGCTTTCGAGGTCCCTCCCAGCCCCTGACTTTCTGTGATTCTGTGAAACTAGCGACAATTCTACAATTGTAAAGCTGTAAAGTTCAGAAGCTCTTAATATACAAGGAAAGCTGTGCTGTTGGTGATAATCTACACAAGACCTGAAAATCATTATGGTCCTACCAGGGAAGTGCAAATGCTGGGGAAAGGATATACATCACCTTCTGGCATTATCATAGATCTCAATCTAAAATACATGGTGTCTCCAGGAGAGTGGGTTCTCTTTTGAACATAAATAGTTGCAGCCATAGGTGTTCTACAGAAGTGCACAGTTAATGCTTGTGTTAAACCTTTGGAAAAAAAAAAAAACCCAAAGCAATCTCTCCAAACCTCATATATGCCCAGCAACTCAGACTATTGAAGTAATATGTGATAGTAGCTCTTTATTTGCTGTGTCTTTCCTGTAGAGCAGTGTTAAATGCATGCTTGCTGTACTCTGCACTGCTTCGGCCACACCTTGAGGACTGTGTCCAGTTCTGGGCCCCTCCATTGAAGAAGGACATTGAGGTGCTTGAGCGTGTCCAGAGAAGGGCAACAAGGCTGGGGAGAGGCCTCGAGCACAGCCCTATGGAGAGAGGCTGAGGGAGCTGGGATTGG
>VWZE01008005.1:30224-44544 GCA_013396675.1 Eubucco bourcierii
GTTTGGACGTGGCACTTGGTGCCATGGTCTGGTCTTGAGGGCTGTGGTTTTGGGTTGGACTTGATGATCTTTGAGGTCTCTTCCAACCCTGGTGATACTGTGAAAATTCATTTGGTATACAGACAAGCTCTCCAAAGTACAGTTTGCAATGTCTTTGTAAAACAGAGTGAAAATGGTGCTACATCCAGGTAAGTAATACTAAATCTCTGAAAAAAAAGAAGCTTCACCAGCAACATTCAATTTGTGCTTTAGGCAGTAGCCTTTACATTTGGAACCAATGACTACATATCTTGACTTTTGCCATTAGTTATAATAAAAGAAATATGTATGGTTTGTTATGCTTTCCCCCTCCCCCTTTTTTTTNTTTACATTTTTTCCCCCCCCCCTTTTTTTTTTTTTTTTTTTTTCACAGTGAGTGTTTTACAGGACATGAGTTCAGCATATGTGTGTCTCCAGACTGCCTGAGCATAACCCAAGCATAAAACAGCACATTAGCTCTGAAGTCTCATGTGTCCTTACTTTAAGCTTTCCATTTGGCTCTTGAAAACCTTTGCTGAAAAGGAACTTGTATACAAATAATTGGGGAGCAGAAAAAAAAAAATAAAAGGAGAATTCTTTGTTCTTACCTTGCCATGGTTTAAAAAATACTTTTAAAAATACAGGAAATGATGAGGGCAGAACAAAATACTCTAGATCCTCTCTTTTGATAAAAATGAAGATCCTTTGATGTTAATAAAAAAGGAATCACAGTTGTGGAGAAGTAGGCCCTCTAGCTGACAAAAAATGATCTCTGACTAAAACTTTTTAGAAGTCACTCATTTTAATGAAAAAGCATTTTAGGTTGTTGTTGGAAAGTTAGGGGAAGATGATTTCTTCTTCAATCTCCACTTCCTCCTTCTTCTCAACCTTTATGCCCAAGAAATTTGAAAAGTTAGCAAAGATGATTTCTTCTTCAATCTCTACTTCTCCCTTCTTCACACCCTTTATGCCCAATAAATCTGAAAGTTAGGGAAGATGATTTCTTCTTCAATCTCCACTTCCCCCTTCTTCACACCCTTCATCCCCAAGAAATCTGAAAGTTAGCAAATATTATTTCTTCTTCAATCTCCATTTCCCCCTTCTTCCCACTCTTTATCCCAAATAAATCTGAAAGTTAGGGAAGATGATTTCTTCTTCAATCTCCATTTCCCCCTTCTTTCCACCCTTTATCCCCAATAAATCTGAAAGTTAGCAAAGATGATTTCTTCTTCAATCTCCACTTCCCCCTTCTTCCCACCCTTCATCCCCAATAAATCTGATAAAGTTAGGAAAGAAGATTTCTCCTTCAATCTCCATTTTCCCCTTCTTCCCACCTTTTTATCCCCAACAAATCTGGTGTTCAGTGTTTGCTTCCTCTTTTTAGAACCATAGTTGGATGCAGCAAAGCTATGTATTTGAAAGTCATGAACGTTTACACTGGGTACATTTATCCCATGCTTAACTGTCCTGCTTACATTCAGTAATGGTTTTTCCAGGGCTGAATCCTCCTCCTTACTTTTCTGCTGTGTTTTAACATGAAGGGAAATAACCTAGGAGAATATTATCTGAATATGTATGGCAAATCAAACAGTTGCTAAGAGTGGACAGCCAGGAAAGCTGTAGAGAGAAGAGCCATCAGCTTTATTTTTATTGATGGAGCCTTTTTTGTGATTCTATGATGCTTTCACTAACTGAATAGGTGAAGAACTTAGAATTTTGTCAGATGTCAAGACTGTCCACTTCATAGCAAGATGAAAAAGAGAAAACTGCTTGAAAAAAAACTGTGCTGTGAATAATTATCTGTTAGAGAAGGAAAGTGCAGTAATTTCTCCATAAATGTGCTAGTTTAAATGATTTCTCTAAGATATTTCTTTGTAACTGTTTACATCATTAACTAAACATATATATGTATGTACATATATGCATACAGATATCTAAACCAGCAGTTATTGGAAAAAAAAGACAGATCCAGACTCTTCTCAGGAATGCAAACCAAAAGGGGCAACATTCCCAAGCTGAAGCAAGGGAAATACTGACTACATATGAGGAAAAGGAAATTCACTGTTAAGGTAGTTAAGCAGTTGAAAAGGAGCTTTTCTAAACTGACTTGAAAAGGCCATGAGTGACATGATCTAACTCTGAATCATAGAGTCATAGAATTGTCTGGAAGGGATGGAAGAGACCCCAAGGATCATCAAGCTTAAACCCACCTGCCATGGGGAGGGACACCTCACATTAGATCCAAGTTGCTCAGAGCCACATCCAGCCTAGCCTTAAAAACTTCCAGGGATGAGACTTCTACCTGTGAAACCTGCTCCAGTGTCTCATCACCCTCATGGTGAAGCACTTATCCTAACATCCAATCTGAACCTACTCTCTTACAGTTTTGTTCCATTCCTCCTAGTTCTATCACTACCTAGGACCTTAAAAAGTCCCTCACCAGCTTTCTTGTAATCTTCCTTAAGATATTGGAAGGCCACAATAAGGTCTCCTTGGAGCCTTCTCCTCTCCAGACCGAACAGCCCAAGCTCTCTCAGTCTCCTTAGGAGAGGTGCTCCAGCCCTCTGAGCATCCTCTTGGCCCTTCTCTGGACACCTTCCAGCATGTCCATATCTTTCTTGTAATAGTGGCTCCAGAACTGGATGCAGTACTCCAGGTGGGGTCTCATCAGAGTGGAACAGAGGAGGAGAATCACCTCCCTCAACCTGCTGGCTACATTTCCCTTGATGCAGCACAGGATACAGTTGCTCTCTGAAAATAAAAGAAAAGAAAGAGAAACATCATCTGCCCAGAATATTTTAAAACCTGAAGAACACTCTAAGGAAAAAAAAAAAATGCAGCCAAGATATTGAAGGCACGAAGAAGCTACTGAGACATTTCAGATGAACATCTACCTGAAGGAAGCAAAACATCCTTTTAATTGTTTTCTCTAATTAAAGGCTGTTTCTTAAGAAATAAATGAAAAAAAATTAATAAAAATTTGTCAGGTTTTCTATCTATAAAAAAGAAAAAGCAAATTTGGACAAGGTAGGGCCCAGAAGAGAAGTCTTTCCTACCTCACAGCCAGAACTTAAATTAAGCAATCTGCTGCTTTTCAACCAGAGTTGCTGATGGATATTTAGCTGAATTGGAGTTCAAACACATTTTGTCAATTCATAAAAATTTTTCATCTGCATCTTAATGCTCAGCAATAATCCATCCTTCACAGACAAAACAAAACAATCTTAGAAATTAGTTTTTGGATTTAAAACAGTTGCAATCGTGAACATTTTGCTTAAAACCATCCTTTACAGTTCAGGAGATCTAAAGTCTGCAATTCAAGCTGTGGACCTTTTTCTTCACTGCTTATCAATTGACAAGATATTCTTGCACTGCTAGCAGAGAAGTGCTCCCTCTGAATTTCACATCTGTGCTGCTGTGAATGCATCATTACTGCAAGAAACATGTAAAGAAAACTTTCTGACTGGATGAAAGAAGTCCTGAAGCTACCTTACCGAAAAAAAATTGCTGCTCTCACAGTCTTGCTCCTAAAAGGAAGAAACATGCCATAAGTTTAAAAAAAAAAAAAAAAAGGATGAATTCACAAGCACTTAAGACTGACTTTTAAACAAAAGTTCCTCTACAGCCTTACATACATGGTGATCATATATAATTTCACGCCTCTCACAAGAGTAATGCCTCATTACCTGAGTTATACACTGGGTAAAGACCACCTGAACGAAAGAGAGAAATATTTAGCAATATAAATCAAAACTAAGGCCATCTGTCCTGCAATTGTCAAGGCAGCAGACCGCCTCAGGCTCCTCCTGGGCTCTTCATCACTACCAGCTACCTGAATAGTAACAGCTGCTGCACTTTCTTTCATCTGTGGCTAGCGAGGAGGCAGTATTCCAGCTTGTCAGATGTTAGCGTGCCCATGGTGAGCCATATATTTTTTATCTTTTGAGTCAGGTATTACAGTAACATTCTTCACACAAGGCAGACCTTCTTCCATGCAGAAAAAGAGCTCCAATATTTTGAGATTTAAATGCAGTAGATGTATTTCAACAAAATGCTTGCTTTGACTGAATGTTAACTGTTCCTCCGTTATCAAATCAAAGGTCGGGTCTTAGTTTGCAGCCCCCAAGAGAGTGAGTAAATTTAGTAATATAAACCTTATAATTATAAAAGGGCAGGAAGATTACATGCAGATAATCCATCCTTCCTGCCAGAATGCATAATCAATAAGCACATTGTTGCCTCAGGTCTATATTGGTCTAAGCTATTTTTAAATATGTCTAAAGAAGGAGTTTCCCAGACCCACCAGACAACTTGTTCCAAATGCTTCCCTAACTTTGATCACTAAGAAAAAAAAAAAAATTTTAGTAACATAAATCTTCCTTGTTGCAGTTAAAACCCATTATTTCCTACTCTATCCAACTTGAACATGGAAGCCAAGATTTTTTTTTCCTTCACTTCCTGCAGCAGCCTTTGCAGAGTTGAAGACTTTCATGCCTTTGTATCTGAATTCTCTTCTCCAGGTTCAACAACTCAGACTCATCAAATCTTTCCATATAAGCCTTCTCATCAATCTCAATGTAGTCTTTCGGACTGCTTTGACTTGTTTCAAGACTGAACACAGTGGTACCCCTATTACAAGAGCCCCTATTACAAGAGGGATGTGAAGATGCTGCAACATGTCCAGAGAAGGGCCACAAGGATGCTCAGAGGGCTGGAGCTGCTCTGCTATGAGGACAGACTGAAAGACTTGGGGCTGTTCAGTCTGGAGAGGAGAAGGCTCCCAGATGACCTTCTGGTGGCCTTTCAGTATCTGAAAAAGCTGGGGAGGGACTTTTTAGGCTCTCAGGTAGTGCCAGGACNCTCAGATAGTGACAGTCCTATGGGGAATGGAGCAAAGCTGGAGGTGGGACTGGATGTGAGGAGGAAGTTCTTCAACGTGAGGGTGGTGAGAGCCTGGAATGGGTTGCCCAGGGAGGTGGTTGAGGCCCCATCCCTGGAGGTGTTTAAGGCCAGGTTGGATGAGGCTCTGGCCAGGCTGATCTAGGGTAAGGTGTCCCTGCCCATGGCAGGGGGGATTGGAACTGGCCGATCCTTGTGGTCCCTTCCAACTGTGACCAAGTCTCTGATTCTATGATACAACTAAAGCTTTACTTTAACTTCTGAAAACAACAATTAAAAAGGCTATAATAATAATAATAATAATAATAATAATAATAATAATAATAAACAACTATTAAAATAATCTTTGTAGCTTAATTTTGATTGGATAGTATCAGGGTGATGAAGCTGGTGAGGGGCCTGGAACACAGCTCTATGAGGAGAGGCNCCATGGGCTGGTTGATTGGCTAGGGCTGGGTGCTAGGTTGCGCTGGATGAGCTTGGAAGGCTCTTGCAACTTGGCTGATTCTATGATTCTATGATGAAGTAATTTCTATGAAAAGTAATGCTTTCAAAAGACAGATGAAAAGATATTATTAAATTTGAGAGACAAAATAATGACAACATGAACAAATACGGAAGGATAGAACAGACAAAACACGGCAGTAAAAAACAAATGGAAGTCATCCAAGTTTGAGGTGTTTAATGAGAGGAAATAATCAGAGATGAGACAAATAGCTACGATCCTAAAAAAGGCCATAACCACCAGGGCACATTGTTGTGCCATGGATGTTCTCCACCAGCACTCCCAGGTCCCTCTCCACAGGGCTGCTCTCCAGCAGATCACCTGCCAACCTGTACTGCTGCAGTTTATTATTCCTCCCCAGGTGCAGGACTCTCCTTGTTGAACCTCATTTAGTTCCTCTGTGCCCATCGCTCCAACCTGTCCATGTCTCACTGGATGGCCTCACAGCCTTCAGCTGTGGCCAAGCCTCCTAGCTTGGTGTCATCAGCAAATTTGCTGAGCAGACTCAGTCTGTCTGCCTGTCTGTGCCCTCATCCATGTCATTGGTGAAGATAACCTTTTCCAGTGTTAATGTCAACCACTTTTTAACTCACTACTTTCTATATTTTCATTATTAGTCCATGAGAACTTACAAACCTTTACTGAAGAAAAGCCAGTGTTGGATTACTATTTTGGCGATTGACTCTAAATAAACTCAAAGAAATGCATTTGCAAGAGGCAGATCGTGTCTTCCACTTTATGTTCACAGCTATTCATAAAATTATCAAGTATATTTTTTATTGTAGTTGCTAATGTTTTTCTCCAGTATGGAAATCTGGCTGAAGTTCCACAATCCCAACTGAGAACTTTTCCATGAGCTGAAACTTTATTTGCCACCACTCATGTTACCAAGGACATTTTATGCTTCAGTTGAATCACTTACTGCAGCATATCTTTTTCATATTTTACTTCCTTTGAAACTCCTAGGTGAGTACCATCTGGTCCTTGCCACTTGCTACAACTCATGTTTCTGATTTGCTTTTCATAAAAATGTAGGAATGACTGTACTATGTCAGACCAAAGGTCTGTCTACCTCAGTATCACTCCTGGTAAACAGCAGATGTCTAGGGAGGACTGTAAGAAGAAAAGGTGCTGTGACACCTTTAGAGGTGTTCCTCTAAATTGTCTCCTGGACTTTGGTTTTGTGATTCAGTCTGCTGGAGCTCAAACAGCCTGTTCATTCTGAAACAATTTATTTGTCTTCTGCAAAGCTTACACTTGGTGAAGAGAAGGCTGGACTGACTTTTCACATTTAGCCCAGACAGCCAACCAAGTCCTGCGCTGCAGCAAGAGCAGCGTGGGCAGCAGGGCAAGGGTGGGGATTGTGCCCCTTTGCTCTGCTCTCCTCAGACCCCACCTGGAGTCCTGTGTGCAGTTCTGGAGCCCTCAGCACAGGAAGGACATGGAAGTGTTGGAGTGGGTCCAGAGGAGGCCACGAAGAGAGGCTCAGCCAGAGGGCTGCAGCAGCTCTGCTATGAGAACAGGCTGAGAGAGTTGGGGGTCTGCAGCCTGGAGAAGAGAAGGTTTCCAGGAGACGTTATAGAAGCCTTCCAATATCTGAAGGGGCTATAGGAGGGCAGGGGAGGGTCTACTGACAAAGTCTTGCAATGACAGGACAATGGGTAATGGGTTTAAATTGGGAGAGGGGAGATTAAAACTGGATTTTAGGAAGAAGTTGTTTGCAGTGAGGGTGGTGAGACACTGGCACAGGTTGCCCAGGGAGGTTGTGGCTACTCCCTCCCTGGAGGTGTTCAAGGCCAGGTTGGATGAGGCCTTGAGTGACCTGTTCTAGTGGGAGGTGTCTCTGTCTATGGCAGGGGGTTGGAACTAGATGATCCTTGAGGTCCCTTCCAACCTTACCATTCTCAATTTCTATGGTTGTGATTCTATGATTTAAGTTCACACACTTCCATCTCATCCATCCTTGATTATTATGTTTCCAAGTTGAAATGTCGTAGCTATTTAGCTGTTCCTCTCATGGAACTATTGCCCTATACATATATCTGATGGTTTGGGAGTTTGCTGCCCCTCCACGCTATGAAAATACCCCAGACTAGACTCAGCCAGCTGGAAGTTAAGGACTGAAGCTCTATTTACAGCTTGGTACAATATACAAGCAGAGATATACACAATATACAGGGATATTTACAGAAATATACAAGTTAAAGGTAATACAGAACACAATCCCCCTCCCAGAAATCAGAGTCCCCAGGAGGAGGACTTTTTTGGTAGTTTGGAATGGTACCTTCATCATTTCTGAGAGCAAGGCATACACTAGCTATCTTTTCTTAAATTTCATAACTAGCTGATCCACACAGATGCTTGCAGCATCTCTGGATAAGATACTGGAGTCTCACCTTTGTCATGTGCTCACCTGTTATTTAGTCAGGCTGCCTGTGACTGAAGTCTGCTCTCATTCTTGAGATTTCTTTTGCTCCAGCCTTCTTGGTTTACTTTTCTGTGCCCCCAGTTACTGTGACTATCATGATTTGGAAAGGACTAGGGAAATCAGTAGTATAACCCTAATATCACCCATTTTCTACTTACTCAGTCATAGGTACAGACTGTCTGATTAATACACTTAACTTATGCCCTTTTCCTTTTGACCCTCCATATATAACAGTATCTCCTTTCATGCAAAATACTTGAATAATTTGCAAATTCTAATTACAGCCATTACTTATTTTCCTTACCTCATGTTTGTAATATGACTCTTAAAGCAATATCTTAATTTAAAAGCAAGCATTCCAGTAGAGTTTTTTTGCTTTTGGGAATCATTTATGCATTTGGTCCCAATTAAAAGACTTTCTGGGGCTCTGTTCAACTGGACTGAAAACTGGATTCACTGCAGCCAGGGTAAATGCCATAGAAGGTAGATATTAAGCTTCTGGGAATACATTTTTCATCTGTACTTCCTGATATAGTTAGATGCATTTTCTTGCTCCTTTTGATTTACCAACTATGAGGGTAACAACTAACACTGGTCAGAAACTGACTGAAAAATAGTCTGTGCTGAGAACAGTTCCCTGTTCATTCAGTGTCTCTCTTGTTTTGCTTACTAGAATTTCTGGGGAAACGAACCTCAAAGAAAACTTTTATGGTCTGCAAGCAATCTCCAAACTACCTGCAAGTACTATACCTTTCCAAGTGCACCTTCTATTTTCTTTTTACTGTCACATATAATTCACATAATCACAGAAACATGCAGGTTGGCAAAGCCCCTCAGGATCACCCAGTCCAAGCTAGAACCCTACTCTACAGGATTCACCTTAAAACATGTCCCTAAGCACCACATCCAAACCACCCTTAAACACATCCAGGGTGGGTGACTTCACCACCTCCCTGGGCAGCTCATTCCAGTCCCTGACCACTCTCTCCATGAAAAACTTTTTCCTAATGTCCAATCTAAACTTCCCCAGTCTCAGCTTGAGGCCATTCCTCCTTGTTCTGTCTTAAACTACCTGTGAGAAGAGCCCAGCAGCAGACTCTCCACAATGTCCCTTCATGTAGACCCCAATGAGGTCTGCCCTCAGCCTTCTCTGTTTCACATTAACCATCCCCAGCTCCCTTGGTCGCTCCTCATAGGATTTATCAGATTTATTCTCTAGGCCCTATTTAAAATTATATAAAATGTCTTTTTTATTTGAAAATATTAACTACAATTGCATTCTACAGCTGATTTATGTCCTCTCTTCACTCCATCAAAGGTCTGAGCTGATTATTCATTTGCTCAAGCTGAGAAAGAAGGGGAAGAGAAAGTTCAGTGTCAGTCCAAACAAAGACTGGGGATAGTGGGATAGTCAAGAGTAGTCCAGAAGAGCTCTCATGGAAAACTTGGAAAACTGTGCAAACNCTCCCTTCTGAATGTTCAAAAAGTTAAAGGGAAGAAAATGTTCAGGATAAAGAAGCTAACAGGAGGAGCAGTGTGCAAATATTAACGTGAAGAAGCTAACTTAAGTAATTTAGAAAAGGAAAGAATGAGGAGATACACTGGCTAGTGAATTGTGTAATGAAGATGGATTGTTTGGTGATCTTAATTTAGTCTCATAATGTGAGAACAAGAAGACACTCAATTACCCTGTCAGCAAATTTAAAAGTGATAAAAGGAAATAATTCTTTATCCCACGAATAGCAAGTCTCTGGAACCCAAATGCTCCAACATTCAGTCACCTGAACCATTTAGATTGATTTGAACTGGGCTTTCATGAGAATAATTGTAGCTTTGCTATTTTGTAGCAGGGGTGCATAGTGAAATAGCATCATTAGAGCTAGTACGCTTTTTTGGGATATTGTAGTGCATTTGTGACTGGATTTCACAGTATCACCAAGGTTGGAAGAGAACTCAAAGATCACCAAGTCCAACCCAATACCACAGACCTCAAGACCAGACCATGGCACCAAGTGCCACGTCCAAACCTGCCTTGAACACCTCCAGGGACAGTGACTCCACCACCTCCCTGGGCAGCCCATTCCAGCAGTCAATGACTCTCTCAGGCAAGAACTTTCTCCTCACCTCCAGCCTAAACTTCCCCTGGTACAGCTTCAGACTGTGTCCTCTTGTTCTGCTGCTGCTTGCCTGAGAGAAGAAAGTAACCTCCTCCTGGCTACAACCACCTTTCAGGTAGTTGTAGCCTTCGGGTAGCCTTCAGGTAGTTCCAGATTGTGTTCTGCCTAGGAGAGCATTCTGAAGTGTTTGGCTTTTGCAAAACGTTCTGACAGTTTATGGTCTCTCAAACAGGAGCTAAGGACTGCTTAAATCCTCAGCTGTAGTGGTAGATTCTCCAGTGCTTGTCAGAGAACTGGAGCCAGCCTACTGCTCTTACTGTGAGGGCTGTAATAAAATCTCTTGGGCAATTCAGCTGACTACTATAACCAAGTCTTAGATAAACTCTATCACTTAAGATAAACACTATCACTTAAGGCACACAGAATTAATCTTTCTTCTTTTATTGGCATTATGCTTCATGACATTGCTCCTCATATTGAGGAATTAGAACTGATTTCTTGTTCACTGGACGGCTAACTTATCTGTGTGGTGTGAGAAGCACACTGAGAAGTGTGCTTGGTAGTGGATTAAAGTGAGGAAACTGAGGTGTATGTTTACTGCTGCCAAAGGCAAACTTCAGACATGAAGGCTTTCAGATAAGTTTACAGGGTTGGAGTGATGATCAGTTAAGTCTCAAGATTAGCTTCAATACATTGGCACAGCACAACAGATATTACTGTGTTCAGATCCTATTGTTAATGAGAAATGCTCACCTTAGGGCAGGCATCTAGCCCAGCATCATGTCAGAGGAAGGTCAAAGGATGCTCTTTAAACAGAGTGTATGAGACAGGCCAACTTGCAAGCTATTACTCACATGTTCTCACAAATTCCCAGACATGGTATTAGCAACATTGCAAGTTAGATCTTAACACTTGGCTTTATTAGTACTATCATCCATCAGTGAGCTTGTTGGTTTTGACTTTGCCTGGTCCTTTATTCTTCAAATCTATCTGCTACTGCATCCTTTTGGGCAGCAAGCTCTAGATATTCTCCAACAACTGGTAACACTAGTATTGTACTTTATTTTAAATTCATCTGGTGCCACTTCCTGCTGCAGCACTCTTTTATTGCTGAGTTTAGTGAATGACAACTTCCATTTATCAGCTTATTTGAATTCGTAACTCTTGGTCATATTCTTTCCTTAACCTTCTCTCCAGAAAGAATGCTAACTTGCTCTTATGAGGCAGCTACTCAGCCTCATTGGTCATTTTTCACTCTCCATATTCACATTCTCAATATTCACTACCTCCTTCTGCGTTGCAGAGACAAAGGAGGTACAGGCTACTGCAATGCAGCCATCACCACAGACATGAGCTTAATAATTCTATCCTTTCTGCAGTTCTAACTGCCAGTTCAGAGGACATCTTGATTTGCCTCTTAAAAACAGCCAGTGGCCCTGGAACACAAGTCCATCAGTTATCCTCCTACTCAGACACCAAAATGCTGAACGGGGGTTGTAATTTGCTGCCAGTCAAACTTCCACTTTGGAGACCCCAAAAGTTTATCATTTCCACTGCTGACAGTTTGGTTGTGTTACAATGGAAGTGCAGCCAGGTCTTGCTGATACAGTTTCTTCATTCACCATACAGGGAGATTATGAGTTCCTCCCTGCCCCTTACAGGGTGCAGGATTTCAGAGAATGCTACCACACGGTTCAAGGACTCTAGTCCCCTACCTAGTAACCGGAATTTAGCTTTCAGAATTTCTCCCCTGTGACTGGACTAACAAGTTCCTCCCCTGCATCCTTAAGTAGCTTAATTATCTTAATCCCCTTGATTTAAAATAGAATAAAATAACTTCATGTTTGGAAGATTCCCTGAGTTTGGGAAAGCTGGTGGCAAAGATAGACACTGCTACAGTCATGAGCTTGGTGGGAGAGATTCTATGATAGGTGGTAGAGGATTTTGATATTAAGGACTATGTTGGCTGAGGTTACCTGCAGAGTGTGATTACTTGAAGGAGAACTATGAATGTAAATATTTAATAAACATTTCATGTGCACTGCATTCTGCCTTGCTCTCTGAGGAAATAATGTTCAAACGCCCTGCAATCTTAATGATGGAAGTGGTGGGTACACATTGTCAGCTCATCTGTGGAGACAGGCTTAGAGACACTGTAGTAGCCCCAATGTAGTATAGGATGTTTCAATGCTCATCTCCTCCACAGTTCTTCTTCACAGCATTTTCCCAACTTTCTGATTGTCACAATTTTATGACCATTCTTTAAGGAATTTCTTTAGAACCTCTTTTTTACTTGCAGTGTAACAGCTCTCTGCATTAGCATGACTGGACAATTTTTTGCTCTACTTGGCCTTTCTGCTACCTACACCTTTGCACTGCTGGGGCCAGCGCTCAGGTTGTTACTACAAATTAATATATTTTTTTTTCCTGAGCTGCACACTCTTGCATGCGTTGACATAATTAACATACACAGATCTTAATTAGCACGTTGGAGTGACCTTTTGGAGTGGTATCTTCTCAGCTTTGAAAAAAGCAGGATATATGCATAGCCATTTCTGCAAATCCTGCCATGCATCGAATGCTGACACTCCTGTGTGCACCCCGAGGTGCCTAGGACTGGCAGTGCCCTTCGCTCAGGGTATTAATTGGCCAGCCAATAGCATAGCAGCCAATCAAGCAGCTTAAATAACAAAGGCAGCATTGTATATTTGCTCTGATTATCTTACTTTTGCTTAATGAAGCTGCTTTAAGGTTTCTCTCCTGGCAAGCATCCAAAATGCTTTTATCTGCTTGCATGCAGTGGGGCTGTCAAACTGGGAGAAAAAGCCGCCTTTGTGTGTACAGTCTGTCTCTTTTTCAGAGGAGTTTCTGCAGAGAAAAGGATGGGTATCTTTGGGGGTGGCTTGCCTTTCACATGTTGAAGGAGGCTTGTAAAGGTGTCTTTTTCATAAATGTACTGGTTTTCTTGACTTCGATTCCAGTGAATGGAATGTGTCTTTAGACTGCATCACTCATGTGGTTCCACTCCTGTGTGACTGTTCTATTTTATTAATTTCTCTGTCACTAATGATATTACTAGACCCATTGGTTATTTTGACATCTACCCTAGATCTGTATTTGGTAGATGCCTTTCCTTGCCCCGATCCTTCTCAAAAAGAATAAAGGGATTTCAATGCAGTCCTTGCAGAATACATTTCTGATGAAAGAAAAAAATTTCAAGAAAGTAACCTGATCACAGAATCACAGAATCATGGAATCACAGAATCATGGAATCACAGAATTGACCAGGTTGGAAGAGACCTCCAAGCTCATCCAGCCCAACCTATCACCCAGCCCTAGCCAATCAATGAGACCATGGCACTAAGCGCCCCAGCCAGGCTTTGCTTCAATACCTCCAGGGACGGCAACTCCACCACCTCCTTGGGCAGCCCATTCCAATGCCAATCACCCTCTGTGTCAAGAACTTCCTCCTAACATCCAGCCTAGACCTCCCCTGGCACAGCTTCACACTGTGTCCCCTCCTTCTGTTGCTGGTTGCCTGGGAGAAGAGCCTAACCCCACCTGGCTGCAACCTCCTTTCAAGCAGTTGTAGTCTGGTCATAGGTTTAAAGATCTGACAGAGTGAAGCTCTCGAATTGGAGAAAAAACAGAGTTCTATTTGGAGAAGGTAACAGACAGGAATTACAAGGCAGATACAGAATCCACAAGAGAACCCCCTTGAATTTTCCCCCAACCCAAAATGAAATCTATAACTCCCAGTGCTCCAATCCTCCCCCTTCATGCCGCTGCCATCCATAGGCCTAAACACAGCCTCTGGAGGCCCCAAACCAGGCCTCCTCTTTACATGTTTAAAGAGGAGCTCCAGCCAGACACAAGGCTGGAGGGGGAGGAAAGGTGAACGAGCTGGGCTGGCTCTGAGTTTATGAAGAGATTGCAGATCTATGGGATTGAATAACAATCTTCTAGTCCCTAGAGGATTTTTTTTTTTTTTTTAACCTTATAGTTCCCAACCTGGGACACCCCTGAGCCTCCTCTTTTGCAGGCTAAACAACCTCAGGTCCCTCAGCCTCTCCTCGCTTCAAATTGTATATTGCCTTAATTTCCAGATGTTCATAAATCTTATGAGGAGTGACTGAGGGAGCTGGGGATGGTTAGATTGAAAAAGAGGAGGCTGCAATATAAGAGAGATGTGGAGGTGCTGAAGTGGGTCCAGAGGAGGGCAACGAAACTGGGGAAGGGCCTAAGGGCCTGGGGAATAAATCTTATGAAGAGTGATTGAGGGAGCTGGGGATGGATAGTGTGAAAAAGAGGAGGCTGAGGGTAGACCTCATTCCTGTCTACAGCTACCTGAAG
>VWZE01008005.1:60119-82836 GCA_013396675.1 Eubucco bourcierii
AAAGTTCTTGCCTGAGAGAGTCATTGACTGCTGGAATGGGCTGCCCAGGGAGGTGGTGGAGTCACCATCCCTGGAGGTGTTCAAGGCAGGTTTGGACGTGGCACTTGGTGCCATGGTCTGGTCTTGAGGTCTGTGGTGATGGGTTGGACTTGATGATCTTTGTGGTCTCTTCCAACCCTGGTGATGCTGTGATACTATGAAGATCACAGGATGTGAGGGTTTGGGTGGGGGACCCAAAGACATTGACACAATCCCAATTATGTATTCTAGAACTGGAAGCATTCCTATTATCCTGTTCTTAATCCTCATTGGGTTTTTATTAGTATTTTAAAGTGTAGGTACAGGAATTAAGTTTTCTAGAAGGTATTTCTTTAATCTGTATTCAGTCTAAAGTCATGTCACAACACCCTAGCACTTTTTTGGTGCAGCAGTCTGAGTATTCTGGTATCTTCTAGTAAAACTGATTTGACTATTTCTGAGGTTGGTAAGGGAGAATTTCAATTTTTGTGGAAATCACAATGTTTAGGGACTGTATTGAAGAATGTTTACAGAATTTAGAAATCTTTGGATGAATTAGTTCACTGACTGTGCTACCAAAAGATTTTGCATGATAGTAGGTACCTTTCTAGAAGCCTCACTTGTTAACAGATGCCAGAAACATATTCAGGATTCCACAGTATAATTTTGCTATTGATTTCAAGAGCAGACTCAATTCTTGTTCATTAGGATCACTCCAATTGACCCTGTGCTGCTTGCCACCATATTTTTTTTTTCTGTTTAAAATACATTGTTTTTTCTTTGCGAAGCTTACAGCCTGGAGAAGGCTTTGAGGAGACCTTATAGTAGCCTTCCAGTATCTGAAGGGGACTACAGGAAGGCTGGGGAAGGACGACTGACAAGGTCTTGCAATGACAGAGCAAGGAGCAATGGATTTGAACTGGCAGAGGAGAGATTGAAACTGGATGTTAGGAAGAAGTTGTTTGCAGTGAGGGTGGTGAGACACTGGCATAGGTTGCCCAGGGAGATTGTGGCTGCTCCCTCCCTGGAGGTGTTCAAGGCCAGATTGGAAGAGGCCTTGAGTGAGCTGTACTAGTGGGAGGTGTCCCTGCCTATGGCAGGGGGTTGGAACTAGATGATTTTTGAGGTCCTTTCCAACTTTACCATTCTATGATTTGTATACTCCTTCCTCTGCACTGATTAAGTTACCATTCTAGTATTTCCTAAGTGCTTATGTTTGTAAGTGACATTAAGTAATGTGCATTCAGATCTTTCTGACTTGCACTTTGCACGTAGCTCTTTCACCTCTCAAGTGCAATTATAAATGTTCACTATAATTTGATTGTTAGTGCAGATTCTTAGCAAAATCTACCATGGACCTGGCAGTCAGAAAACAACTGAGATTAAACACATGCCCTTACCTATCAGGGGTATGGCATGATGTTGACTGAAAACCTTTAAAGTATTATATGGCATCCACCTCTGGTAGATACACAGTGGATATGTCAGTTGTAGTTCTACTAACCACGGTGCTGGTAATGTAGTGGAATATTCCTGGGAGTGAATGCATCTTATTTGTGGTTAGTTATTTGATCTTCTGCCTATAGAAGCATATTATGTGTGTGTGTATATATATATATATATCATAGAATCATAGAATGGTAAGGTTGGAAGGGACCTCAAGGATCATCCAGTTCCAACCCCCTGCCATAGGCAGGGACACCTCCCACTAGTACAGGTTACTCAAGGCCCCATCCAATCTGGCCTCGAACACCTCCAGGGAGGGAGCATCCACGACCTCCCTGGGCAACCTGTTCCAGTGTCTCACCACCCTCACTGGAAAGAACTTCCTCCTTACATCCAGTCTAAATCTCCCCTCTGCCAGTTTAAACCCATTGCCCCNGAAATATATATATATTTATTTATTTATAAACCCTTGTGAAATGTCAGGCCAGTTATTAGTACTGAATGTAGAAGATGTAAAATAAAAACAAAAAACCAAACAAAACCAAACAAATTAATCTCATCTTTATGTGTATCAAGCTCTTCTAATGGTTTAGTAAAAGGGGTGCAGATTGAACTTTATTGCTGTGTTTAACTTGGAAAGTGTAGAAGAGTGTGTCAAGGGTTAGGCCTGGGCTAGCCACTAAATGAGTTAGTTCTTCTTATTAACCCCTCTCCCTTCCCGAAGAAGAAGAGAGAGAATAAGGAAGAGAGACATATGGACTGGGAAAAGAAAACTAAAACTACTTAAGTGAAAATAACAACAACAAAGTTAGATATATATTAATATATACAAACCAAATATTGAACACAACCTCCTTAATGTCGATTGCATCATTGCCTCTGCTGATGCTGTGGGCAAGCAGTGGAGAAGTCCCAGACTGAACTCAGCAGTAGATGGGAAACAGATTCAGGGTCTGGGTCTGTCTTCAGGAATGGATGGATCAGGATCAAAAGCAGAATGGACCTCGTTGGACACTGGCAATTGAAGATCATGCTTGTGATCTCTTTGCTTGCAGATGCAACTTTTTACTCTCACCCTCAATATAATATGCAGAATTTAGCAGTGATTGTTGTGGTAGGCCTAAGCAGGCCAAAATAGGCTTATACATGTCCTGGCTTGTCCAAAGATGTTTTTCTACTCTACCTCCCTCTGTTTTGGGGAGAAGCAACCATGAGAAAGAGGACAAAGAACCTGGAGCCACTGAGTCTGGGGACTGTGGCTTACCCATACTTGTTTTGAACCCTGTGGTAAACAAAGTATACTGGGTTGCCTTGTGCAAGGCTGTGCTCTGCCCAAGCAATATTAATTTTTGAAAATATCATCTTGCATTAATTGATTACCCCTCCACTACAGTGATCTTGGCCTGCATACCAACCCTTGGAACTAACTAGAAACACCAAGCTTTGTCACTGCTAGAAGCAGAAGCTATCTGTGAAAACATGCCATTAGCTTCAGAAAGTTCAATTAGAAGAAACTGAGATGAAAAGTGACATCACAGAGTTCTGTTCTAATTCAAAACAGGACTCAGAGTCTAGATTCTGTTTGGCACCTTCATATGGCTGTATTCATGTGGATCTATTTTCCTTGTCTTTGTGAAATGTGCTAATTCTGATGAGCAGACCACAAATGTAAAGCTGGTTTAGACAGACACTCAGTAACCCTCACGGTATGGAATATTTGTTTAATCTGCTGCCAGTGTTAGATGAGATGTGTTTAACACAGTGAAAGTTCTTAAAGATTGAGAGTTTTACTTTTAGATCGTGGCTTGTACTGATGTAATTGGACATACTGATCAAATTAGGAATTTAGGTAGAAGAGAAAGAAGAATTTGCAGTCTGGAAGTAAAATTGCAGCATTGTTCTCAGGTTGAGGAATAATAAGCATCTTTTAGCTACAGAGAACATTAAGAAAGTTTTGTTTGCTGGTAATTTGTTTTTTAAAAAAAAAACCCAAACATTGAAAGCCATTACCTAAATAGAAGCTCCACAACTATGGGAGGGTGAGTTTGACTGGGAACTACCTGAATATATCCTGGGAGAAATCTCTATGGCCTGCTCCTACAATTGCCCTTCCCCACCTACCTGCTTCTTTCCTTGTGGCCTGGAGATCATGTTCGTGTGCACCAAAACAAAAAAACCCAAAACTCTTTGCTATCAAATTTCTAGAAAGAAAGAAAAACATACATGTTTCATTTAGAATCATAGAAACAATCAGGGTTGGAAGGGACCACAAGGATCAGCCAGTTCCAACACTGCTGCCATGGGCAGAGACACCCTACCCTAGATCAGACTGGCCACAGCCTCATCCAGCCTGGCCTTAAACNTCAGATACTGAAAGGCCACCAGAAGGTCATCTGGGAGCCTTCTCCTCTCCAGACTGAACAGCCCCAACTCTTTCAGTCTCTCCTCATAACAGAGCAACTCCAGCCCTCTGAGCATCCTTGTGGCCCTTCTCTGGACACACTCCAGCATCTCCACATCCCTCTTGTGACAGAGGCTCCAGAACTGGATGCAGTACTCCAGGTGGGGGTCTCACTAGAGTGGAGTAGAGGGGGAAAATCACCTCCCTCTCCCTGCTGCCCACACTTCTGATGCAGCCCAGGCTCCGGTTGCTCTCTGGGCTGCAAGTGCACACTGCTGGCTCATGTTGAGCTTCTCATCCTCCAACACCCCCAAGTCCCTCTCCTCAGGGCTGCTCTCCAGCCAGGCACTACCCGGCCTGTATTTGTGTTTGGGATTGCCTTGACCCAGCTGCCCAGAAACCATTTGGATGGTTTTTTGAAGGGCTTTGTTTGTTTGTTTGTTTGATTTTACTTCATTTTTGTTAGGCTCATCTGTCTCAAACAAGATTATTCTATGTTTTGATGACTTAAAATAAAACCTGCCAGAACTGGAGCTACAGTTTCCTATGTCTTTCCTGAATGGGCAGCAAGAGTTCAGACAGATGTATGTAGTAAATTGAGAAATGCTGATCTGCACTGCAGATGAAAGGCTGAATAGCAGTATAGTCATAAAGCTGAAGCTTTTCATACCATGCAAGCAGCCTATACTATATTTTACTCCAAACTTCAAGGTATATCACAATGACAGATTTTCTAACTTCAGGATATTGTATCAAAAGAGCTGAAAGAAGTTTCCCCGCAGCTGCTGTTAGAATTGCTGCAAATTTCTTATAAAGCTGTCTGCATCATAGGAGTTTTCCCCATTTCTTACATTTATGGAGCACTCTTTAGTTAGTGAAGAATCAGATTCAGAAAAACTCAACTGTTCTACAAGATTGCTAAAGGTAATTTCTGCAGCACTAAACCAAACTGGAAAGTTCATTGTAACAGGAGAAAAAAAATCTGTAAACAGAACTCTGAGAAGGCAAGTGATTTTTATTCAGACTATCCAAATTACTTTTTTATTTGTTTTACTTTATAAACATGTACTTTATTCAAAGTCATTAAAAGGAAAAAAAAAAAAGGTCACTTAACTGAATCTGTCAAAGCAGATCCCAACAAAGTCAGGAAAAAAACTTTACTGGTCTTCAGACTCTCAGTTCTCCTCTTTTACTCTGTGCACCTATTTCAGATCTCTGCTTTATGAATCGGTGCATTTCCAACCCTTCATATGGCAATTTTCATATTCTTCTGTGATGGTTTGGGGGTTCCCTGCCCCCCACACTTTGTAAAATGACCCAGACTAGAACTCAACTGGCTGGAAGTTAAGGACTGAAGCTCTATTTACAGCTTATCACAATATTTAAGCAGAGATATACACCATAGACAGGAATAGTTACAGAAATATACAAGTTAAAGGTAATACAGCAACACAACTCCCCTCCCAGAAATCAGAGACCCCAGGAGGGGCTCCCAACCACCCTTCCACCTTCTCCCCACCCCTCTACCTTACCCCAAGGTTTGCCTTACACACAAGGTGAATTAGGAGGATCAGCCAGGGGAGTTAGAAGAAAAGTGGTTAGTGAAGATTAATCGGCAAAGAGGAGCCAGAAGCCAGACCGCCCGAGACACTGTGCCCCGAGAGAGACAGACTGAGACTGCCTTATCTATGTTTTGATTTCTTTATCCCAAACATCTCAGCAAGCCTATGAGTGAAGCAGACATCACCATGTTTTCCTTTCACAGCCTATAGTATTTCTCTATTAAAATATTCCAATTAGCCTCAAACCAGCACATCTTCTTAAACAATTTAATGACTAATAAGAATATTTTCCTCAACTTCTGAATGAACATTGCAAAAGGTGCACAATCAGGAGCTTTTGTAATGAACAAAGAATGACGAGACACTAAAGGGTGGCAACACTATTCAGAGCAAAACAGCACAGTGGAAGCCATTCTGAAGCTTACACATTCCAAATTTCAGGAGATAACCTTAAATCTGTAACACGGTAAAGGAGATTTGTCCCAAACTTCTGTGGATGCTTGTGTATCATTAGTACTGTAGCACCAGCTTAGTTCCCCTTGACATGAAAGGTGATTCTCCCCCTTTACTCTGCTCTCATCAGACTATCTGGAGTCCAGTGTAGTTCTGGAGCCCCCAGCACAGGAAGGATATGGAAGTGTTGGAGTGGGTCCAGAGGAGGACACCAAGATGCTCAGAGGGCTGCAGCAGCTCTACCCTGAGGACAGACTGAGAGAGTTGAGGCTCTGCAGCCTGGAGAAGAGAAGGCTTCCAGGAGACCTGATAGTAGCCTTCCAGTGTCTGAAGGGGGCTACAGGAAGGCTGGGGAGGGACTATTGACAAGGTCTTGCAATGCCAGGACAAGGGGCAATGGGTTTAAACTGACAGGGAAGATTTAGACTGGATGTTAGGAGGAAGTTGTTTGCAGTGAGGGTGGTGAGACACCGGCACAGGTTGCCCAGGGAGATTGTGGCTGCTCCCTCCCTGGAGGTGTTCAAGGCCAGGTTGGAGGAAGCCTTGAGTGACCTGTTCTAGTGGGAGGTGTCCCTGCCTATGGCAGGGGGTTGGAACTTGATGATCCTTGAGGTCACTTCCAACCTTACCATTCTATGATTCTATAATTCTATGATTCTGTGATTCTATGAAGTAAAGTTCTTCTTGGTATCAAAACAATGTCAAGATTAATTAGTAGGAAGCCATCTGCAGCTTAAAAATTAGACCACTGCATTACCATTTATTGTTTGTGATGGAAAGCCAGTATCATTTGTTCTTGCAATAAATGCATACAAACTTGCATATTAAAAAGATTAGTAGTGGGTTATTAAGAACCAAATAACTTCTTAATGACTCTTCTTACAGGTAGCTCATGTTATGACTGCTCTGCATGCAGGATGCTGCAAAGTCAATATCCACAGAGAAGTTCTGAGGCACTTTTGGCAAATGTACTATCAAAGTTTATCAGGCAGAGCAGGCAGATACAATTGTAAACATGTTTAGGTTGGAAAAGAAACAGCGTGGCTAATGATTGAGATAAATATTGGTTCTCATTTTTAGCATTTGCTTTGTACTAATAGACTGTTTCATTTCACAAGCATATAAGCAATCATTCCAAAGTTATGGCAGGACTACACTAGACTGGCATATTTATCCCTTGAAGTTCCCCACAGACAAAACTCACTTGTTTGTTTTCATATTTATTAAATGATGTGAGCCCTGAGTGGACTTGAGTCGACCTCAAGCATTTCATAAAGCAGTGAGTTTCTTTTGAAATGGAGCAACGTAAACACGCTTTAAGGTGTTGTATAAATAGCAAAACTCTGACACATCATATTTCTGTAAATTAGCACAATGTTAATAATTGCTGGGGGAGAGGGTCATGTGTAGGTTACCTGGCATAACAACTAAGCTATTTCTCAATGTGTAAGAAGAAAATGCATGTTTCGAATGTGCAAAATATGTGATAGAATAATCAAGATTATTTAGAACCATGCCTGAATAGCTAAAAAAGACTTAGAAAATGCTTCACTGATAGGATGAGGAACATCCTATCAATGAATCATCATATCAGTGAATGACTAAACGTTGATTCTGCTCCTTTACTCTGCTCTCCTCGGATGCCATTTGGAGTCCTGTGTGCAGTTCTGGAGCCCCATGGAACTGTTGGAGTGGGTCCAGAGGAGACCACAAAGATGCTCAGAGGGCTGCAGCAGCTCTGCCATGAGGACAGGCTGAGAGAGTTACAGTATCACAGTATCACCAGGGTTGGAAGAGGCCACAAAGATCATCAAGTCCAACCCATCACCACAGCCCTCAAGACCAGACCATGGCACCAAGTGCCACGTCCAAACCTGCCTTGAACACCTCCAGGGACGCTGACTCCACCACCTCCCTGGGCAGCCCATTCCAGCAGTCAATGACTCTCTCAGGCAAGAACTTTCTCCTCACCTCCAGCCTAAACTTCCCCTGGCACTGCTTGAGACTTGAGTTGGGGCTCTGCAGCCTGAAGAAGAGAAGGCTTCCAGGAGACCTTAGAGTATATTTCCAATATCTGAAGTGGCCTACAGGAAGGCTGGGGAGAGATTATTTACAAAGTCTTGTAATGACGGGACAAGGGGCAATGGGTTTATAACTGGCAGAGGGGAGATTTAGACTGGATGTTAGGAGAAAGTTGTTTGCAGTGAGGGTGGTGAAACACTGGTGCAGGTTGCCCCAGGAGGTCATGGCTGCTCATAGAATGGTAAGGTTGGAAGGCTCCTCAAAGATCATCTAGTTCCAGCCCCCTGCCATAGGCAGAGACACCTCTCACTAGTACAGCTCACTAAAGGCCTCCTCCAACCTGGCCTTGAGCGCCTCCAGGGAGGGAGCAGCCACAGCCTCCCTGGGCAACCTGTGCCAGTGTCTCACCACCCTCACTGCAAACAATTTCTTCCTAGCATCCAGTTTAAATCTACCCTCTGACAGTTTAAGCTCATCCCATTAGATTCAATTAGAGAGTTTTGCTAAAGAGGCTTTTTGAGGCTTTTGAGTATTTACTCACAAATGTTAGCTCCCAACTCATGGGGCTAGCTACAGCTTCAGACAGCACCCAAACACTTTCAAGGAGTTCTGTCGATGCCTGGTCAGCTGCTGAGGCTTCTGATTCTTCCCAGGCTCTATCAAGGATGCTGGGGAAAAGAGTCTGACTATCTCTGACCTGTTCCTGATTGCTTCTGAATGATCTGTGTGTCACTTCCAGGGCTTCTCTCCTTGGCAGGTGTAGGCAGGATGTCTTGCAATGCACAGTCTTGGCACCTGTGTCATGGTGGCTATGCAACCTGATTGCATGGAGGCATTTGTGCCTATTCCTGGTAAATTAGCAGCCAAGCCTGGACAGACAGCTTCTGTTGCCCTCCTCTGGGCCCACTCCAGCTCCTCCACATCTCTGTTGTATTGCAGTGCCCAAACCTGAAGACAATATGAATCTACATTAAATAAACCAATAATAAATCTGACATTCAGTATATTGGATGAGGATCTCTGCAAACTAAACACGTCATAGTTTTATGTTCATTACTTATTCATTACTTTGACTTAAATTAAGTCACTGTGACTTAAGTAAGTGTAGACTTAAGACATAAAGCTGCATGTGAAATCCCACTGGTGATATGTTTAAGTACATTTAAACTTGTTTTATGTAAGTGGTGTCTATGAATCCTACAGACTGTTTTATACATGTTTTGATATCCCTGTAAAACAGAGTTAAGTATGAGGTTTGTTTTCTTGCTTTGGAAATACAAAACCACTCTAAAACTTTCAGAAATTGCTACCTGCACCTTGATTTTGAATGTAAATGTTTCTTCATTTTTTTTTTTTTTCATGCATATTATAAAGTAGTGAATGATCTAATGCAGGAAATGTTCAGCTTTGTTTAATTCACGTTTTTGCAGTTAGCTTACAAGTCACAGATCCCTCAGCCTGTGAGCAGGACTCAAGAATGTTAAGTGCTGAACACATATGAAATATAATCCCAGGAGCCCAGCTATGTCCTCACCAGGAAAAGGTGAGCCTCTTTTGCACTTTAAATAGTGTTTCCTGATTTTGTGTCCTGAATAATTTCTTGCAGCTGTTTTTAAAAGAACAGATTTTTCTTTTTTTTCTTTCTGCTTTATTCCACTTTTCTATTTACTGATGGAAGAAGATCCAGGTGAATTTATATGGACATCATCAAACATGAACAGGGTTAATCTGCTTAGGCTCAGGTGAGTTCATTTTAGTCTTGATTCACTTCATTGCACATCCATAATGGTTATTAACAAGCTTAAGGACCTTTGGGAGCTTATGGATAACAATGCAGCACCATGGAAGGTGGGAAATCATTATCCTCATAAGGCTGGTGTAATAATTTGCAGTCACACACAGTCTCTGTGCTAATCCTTGGGGTTGGGATAGGTCAGCAGGTCTGTAAACCTTTCATCAACTTTATACATTTCTTTGCTCTTACTCATTAATTAATGAATATATGGTAACATAAAAGTAGATGTAAAGAGTTTAATGTGGGTTGGTTTTTTTCCCCTGCATCACCGACATCCTACTGCCTGAATCTATTTTAAATACAATTTTATGTTTGTGGGGTTTTTCATGCTGTCATATTTATTCCCTGTCTATCTATCCCATGATAACCGATGAATAATATTTAAGAAATCATAGAATCATAGAATCATAGAATGGTAAGGTTGGAAGGGACCTCAAGGATCATCTAGTTCCAACCCCCTGCCATAGGCAGGGACACCTCCCACTAGTACAGCTCACTCAAGGCCTCATCCAATCTGGCCTTGAACACATCCAGGGAGGGATGTGAAAATGGGAAAAATCTCCAATGACAACCTTAAAAATTAATGAACATTTTGAACATTTCCTACCATGTTTATTTACATCACAAATTTCAACCATTTTTTTTATGACAACAGGTGTCAGAACAACGATATATGCAAAGGCTTAGTTTGAAATGTGGCTTCTAATCCCAAAATACATCACTGCATAATCATTTGATGAGAAGTTTGGATTATTTGATGTTCAAAACTCCTATGCATTCAATAGCATGTTTCTCCACATGGGTTTTTTAAGTAATAGGTCATGGTAAGAGGATATTGTATGCTCTGTAAGACAGTAGAGGTTCTGTGATGTTGAAATTATGTGAGCGAATTTTAATCTTTGTATCGCGAAAACATCCAAAGTCAGCTTTATTTATTTTCATAATGTTAAATTTTGCAATGATAAACCTTCTTATTTTTTCAGATTTATGTGGTTACTTTCTATACTGGGACCAGTCTTGTTTAACATCTTTGTTTGTGCCATGGACAGAGGCGTTCAGTGTAGATTCAGCAAGTTTGCTGGCTGCACCAAGCTGTGTGGTGTGGCTGACAGCTGGAGGGAAGGGTCCATCCGGAGGGACCTGGACTGGCTGCAGAGGTGGGCACAAGCCAACCACATGAGGTTCAACAAGACCAAGGGCAAAGTCCTGCAGCTGAGTGGAGGCAATCCCAAGCACCAATACAGGCTGGGCAGTGCCTGGCTGGAGAGCAGCCCTGAGGAGAGGGACTTGGGGGTGCTGGTGGATGAGAAGCTCAACATGAGCCAGCAGTGTGCACTTGCAGCCCAGAGAGCAACCAGAGCCTGGGCTACAGCAAGAGCAGTGTGGGCAGCAGGACAAGGGAAGTGATCCTGCCCCTCTGCTCCACTCTGGTGGATCCCCACCTGGAGTACTGCATCCAGTTCTGGAGCCACTATTGCAAGAGAGCTATGGAGCTACTGGAAGGTGTCCAGAGAGGGGCCATGAGGATGATCAGAGGGCTGAAGCTGCTCTGCTATGAGGAGAGACTGAGGGAGTTGAGGCTGTTCACTTTTGAGAGGAGAAGGCTCTGAGGTGACCTTCTTGTGGCCTTCCAGTATCTGAAGGGGGCTACAAGAAAGCTGGGAGGGACTTTTTAGGCTCTCAGGTAGTCACAGGACTGAGGGGAATGGAGCAAAGCTGGGGATGGGGAGATTCAGACTGGATGTTGGGAAGAAGTTCTTCAGCATGAGACTGGTGAGAGCCTGGAATGGGTTGCCCAGGGAGGTGGTGGAAGCCTCATCCCTGGAGGTGTTTAAGGCCAGGCTGGATGAGGCTGTGGGCAGCCTGATCTAGTGTGAGGTGTCCCTGCCCATGGCAGAGGAGTTGGAACTGGCTGATCCTTGTGCTCCCTTCCAACCCTGGATGATTCTGTGATTCTATGTTTCTATGATTCTATATTTCTATGATTCCATGGTTCTGTACATAAGCATGTATGATTCATTTTAGTCTGAGCAGGAATTACATGAAGCACAAATTAGCTCAGCTCTTTTGTAGTCACCACTTCTGGAAGACAGGGAAGTTGTATGATCTCTACATTTCTGCTGTTCTCATCCTCTTGGCAAATTTTGACACATTAGATCCATTATTCAGTCTGAAATGAAATACTGCAGGGGAGGCAACATGTATCCAAACTAGCCTAAATATTGAGAAGAGATCAACTCAAAGCTACCCAGGAAATTAAATTACAGCTTGAGCACACCCACCAAGACTTGAAGGCCCACAGCCCACTCCATTTCAGGAAAAATAAATATGAGCCACTCATTTGTTCATCACTCAGAGAGTGGAAGTAGTCAGAGTAGTTGCACTTCTCTTTGATTGTGTAGTCCACTAGCTTGAAATTTGTCAAGGAAGACCAGAATCAATGTCCCACTCTTCTTAAGTGATTCAAACAGATTGTTTCATCTTGTGATTCTCTGGAAGGTGTCTTTTTTTACTCCTTCTGGGATGGATGCTAATTAAAGAAGATAAAGGCAGATGTGTTACTCTCCCTTTCAAGCTACATGCTGAAGTAACAAAGTCATTAGTCAGAAAGAGAATATGGAAGAGAGGAGAACCTTGCGATAGTGATTAGGAAAAGCAGAAAAGAGAGGAAGGGAAGCAACAGGGTTCCTAAATTTTCATGCTGGCTCTCAAACCTGGATTTTATGTTGGATCAAGATGTGATAGCAAAAAAAAAACACCAAAAAAAACCCCACAAAAAACCCCAAACAAACAAACAAAAACCAAACCAAAACAGTAAAATTTTTTAAGGTTTCCGGAATCTTGCATATTTCTGCTAGTAGGACACAAAAAACTTTTCACTATAGAAGGATATTTAGGTTTTCATGGAGATAATCAAGGACTTTTCCCTCTCACGTGACTAACTATTCCAGGATGCTATCCAAAATGAAGATGGGCTGCAGCAGCTCTCCTATCAGGACAGGCTACAAGAGTTAGGGCTCTGCAGCCTGGAGAAGAAAAGGCTTCCAGGAGACGTTAGAGTAGATTTCCAGTGTCTGAAGGGGGCCTCCAGGGAAGGCTGAGGGACCATTGACAAGGTCTTGCAATGACAGGACAAGGGGCAATGGGTTTAAACTGGCAGAGGGGAGATTTAGACTGGATGTTAGGAAGAAGTTGTTTGCAGTGAGGGTGGTGAGACACTGGCACAGGTTGCCCAGGGAGGTTGTGGCTGCTTCCTCCCTGGAGGTGTTCAAGGCCAGGTTGGATGAGGCCTTGAGTGACCTGTTCTAGTGGGAGGTGTCCCTGCCTATGGCAGGGGGTTGGAACTGGATGATCCTTGAGGTCCCTTCCAACCTTCCCATTCTAAGTTATTCCCTGTCATTGTAGCAGATGCATGTTTGGTTATTCAGAGTCATGCTAGCACTCTCTAATGAGATGATGTAGTGCACTTGCAGTCATCTATTAGGTAATCAGACATAGTTTGGTTGTATGAAGGGAGCTACCTAAATTTTGTACCATCAGATAGGAGGAAGAAAAAGGTGAAAGACTGAAAGGGTGACACTGAGCAAGAGCATTTGGGTATCATTTCCAACTCAGCCTTTCACTGAGTACAAAGCTATATAATTATCTGTAGGCTAATACATTTTTTATGGCAGCTACTAAACAATCTGAACTAAAGCAAACTTTTGCATCTTATTTTCAAACAGAAGCCAGCAAGTTCTGGTGAAGAAACAGGAACATCCTGCCTTTGGGGGCTGGTGTGTGTAACATAATCTATTGTTTGACTGGAAATTAGAAAGCATGGGTATCTCTCCTGGCTACACTCCAGTGGAATGTGTTAGTTTGGACAAATCACTTAGCTTTCGTTTGCTTCACTTACTCCATCTGTAAAACAGAGATAATTATGCTATATGCCTCTCAAGGATGTTACAGTACTTAATTAGTGAATTTTTAATTCCTTGGAGATTTTTGGAGGGAAGATATTATATGTTAAATATCTCTAAAGCATGTTTAAAAAACTAAAATAATATTTTTTTAAAAAACATTTTTTCAAGTCATCAAACTTTGGGACAAAGAATGAGAGTTTCTGAAGAATGTATGAAAAAAATATATTTACCTGTTTCTCAGATACGTGTTGCTCAGATACATCCTTGAAAGGCTTTCTTCATTCACTGTGGCAAAAAAAACAGGGTGGCCAAGAGATCAGACCCAATCAGCATGGATTTGGGAGGGACAGGTCCTGCCTGACCACTCTCATCTCTTTTTCTGACCAGGTGACTGCCTGGTGGACGTGGGGCAGGCTGTGGATGTAGCCTACCTGGACTTCAGCAAGGCCTTTGACACTGTCTGCTGTAGCAAACTCCTGGCCAAGCTGGCAGCCCTTGGCTTTGACAGGGGCACTCTGGCTGGAGGGCAGGGCCCAGAGAGTGGTGGTGAATGGTGCCACATCCAGTTGGCAGCTGTCACCAGTGGTGTGCCCCAGGGATCAGTGCTGGGCACAGTCCTGTTTAATATCTTCATTGATGATCTGGACCAGGGGATTGAGTCCAGCATCAGTAAGCTTGCAGATGACACCCAGTTAGGAGCAGGTGTGGATCTGTTAGAGGATAGAAGGGCTCTGCAGAGGGACCTGGACAGGCTGGATGGGTGGGCACAGTCCAGTGCCAGGAGTTTTAACAAGTCCAGGTGCCAGATTTGCACTTTGGCCACAACAACCCCAAGTAGAGCTACATGCTGGGGACAGAGTGGTTGGAGAGCAGCCAGGCAGACAGGGACCTGGGGGTGCTGGTTGGCAAAATGAGCCAGCAGTGTGCCCAAGTGGGCAGAAGAACCAATGGCATCCTGGCCTGGATCAGGAACAGTGTGGCCAGCAGGAGCAGGGAGGTTATTCTGCTCCTGTGCTCAGCACTGGTCAGGCCACACCTTGAGTCCTGTGTCCAGTTCTGGGCCCCTCAATTCAAGAGAGATGTTGAGGTGCTGGAAGGTGTCCAGAGAAGGACAGCAAGGCTGGGGAGGGGCCTGGAGCACAGCCCTGTGAGGAGAGGCTGAGGGAGCTGGGGGTGTGCAGCCTGCAGAAGAGGAGGCTCAGGGCAGAGCTCATTGCTCTCTGCAGCTACCTGAAAGGAGGTTGTAGCCAGGTGGGGTTGGGCTCTGCTGCCAGGCACCCAGGGACAGAACCAGAGGACACAATCTCAAGCTGTGCCAGGGCAGGTCTAGGCTGGATGTTAGGAAGAAGTTTTTCACAGCAAGAGTGACTGGCATTGGAATGGGCTGCCCAGAGTGGTGGTGGAGTCACCATCCCTGGAAGTGTTTAAAAGGAGACTGGATGAGGCACTTCATGGAATAGTTTAGTTAATTGGAAGGGTTAGGTGATAAATTGGACTTGATGGTTGCCAAGGTTTGTTTTTTTCCAACCTGGTTAATTCTGTGATTCTATGTTGCAGAGGCCCCACCTACAGTATTGCTTCTAGTTCTGGGCTCCCCAGTTCGAGTGGGACAGGGACCTACTTGAGAGAGTTCAAAGGAGGGATACAAGGATGGTTAAGGAGCTGGAGCACTGCCTTATGAAGAAAGGCTGAGAGACAGGGAGCTTTTTAGTCTGGAGAGGAGGAGACTGAGAAGGGAACCAGTAAATGTATATAAATGTCTTGAGGGCTGGGGGTCAAGAAGGAAAGGCCAGGCTCTTCTCACTTGCACCCTGTGATAGCACAAGGAGCAATGGATGTAAAATACAGCACAGAAAGTTCCACCTCAACATGAGGAAGAACTTCAAAGCAGCACAGCAGGCTAGTTGTATCTCTATGTGCATGGACCCTGTACCAAGCCATTCTGCCAGATCTATCACAGTATCACACAGTATCACAGTATCACCAAGTCCAACCCATTACCACAGCCCTCAAGACCAGACCATGGCACCAAGTGCCACGTCCAAACCCACCTTGAACACCTCCAGGGACGCTGACTCCACCACCTCCCTGGGCAGCCCATTCCAGCAGTCAATGACTCTCTCAGGCAAGAACTTTCTCCTCATCTGCTATGCAGCAGGGGAACAGTGGCACATGAAGGGATTTGTACACACTGCTCTCTGATATTCAGGGGGGAAAAAAAAAAAAGATCCTATGTTTTATGAGCTCTGCTTTTCTCATGACACCCAAGACACATGTAATATTGCAGCTTTGAATTTCAGGGCTGCCTAAATGAAGAAAATCAACTGTGTTTTTCTACTGAAGTAACAATATGTGCAATATAGAGCTTAGTGAAAATAACACCCCATATATCAGTCTAAATGCTTGAAATGGTTAGAATTAATTTTCCCTCAGCACCCTCTTAGTAAGTCATTTGTGGCAACTGCTTTAGATTCAACCAGGTTTTAGTTTAAGTGGATGTAACAAATAGCTAAGGATGCTTGCTAAAGTGCAGGAAATTAAATGTAAGTTTAGTGTTTCTTCAGTAAATTAGCAATATAGACATGGTAGATCTGATTCCTGTCTTTGCTGTAACATCATATACCTCATTGGTGAAAAAAGAAAAAAAGGATTCTAAAATGTCAATTAAAATATAAAACCCAAACTAACTGAAGCAGTCTGTAACAAAGTATTTTCAATGCAACAAAATATTGTCAGTGATTGGGTACCCATTTGCATTTTGATTGACAATACTGCAGCTTGGAAGCAAATTTCCTGGCCAAAACAATTGGTGCAGATTGCTTTGGATTGTAGAGCAGTTGCAGTGCATGCAATTGGATTTTTTTTTTTTCCCAAAGGAAAAATGATCTGCTTTTGTTGCATACCAGATGCAAGTCCAACACTCAGCAAGGCATAAAAATCCCTGCCTATGACTTATCCTTCAGATAGCTAAGAATGACTTACATGGTGAAGGCACTAAGTGGAGGTGTTCAGACTCAACACAGACTAAGATAATAGCTGAAATGCTGTTTAGATGTAGAAACCACAGTAGCAACTGCTTTGATCTGCTGATTCCTGCTATTGCACTAAAGCACTTGTTAGTGTAGACACAGCCAATATTATGCTGACCACAAATAATTTTTTTCATGTAATTCAGCTGTTCATTTTAACTTGGTGTATAGAAACACACACACATACACAAGCATGTATCGTGTGCAGTTCTGGAGCCCCCAGCACAGGAAGGACATGGAACTGTTGGAGCCAGTCCAGTGCACACCACAAAGATGCTCAGAGGACTGCAGCAGCTCTGCTATGAGTACAGGCTGAGAGAGTTGGGGCTCTGCAACCTGGAGAAGAGAAGGCTTCCAGGAGACCTTAAAGTAGCCTTCCAGTATCTGAAGGGGGCTACAGGAAGGCTGGGGAGGGACTATTGACAAGGTCTTGCAATGACAGGACAAGGGGCAGTGGGTTGAAACTGTCAGAGGGGAGGTTGAAAGTGGGTGTTAGGAGGAAGTTTTTTACAGTGAGGGTGGTGAGACACTGGCACAGGTTGCCCAGGGAAGTTGTGGCTGCTCCCTCCCTGGAGGTGTTCAAGGCCAGGTTGGATGAGGCCTTGAGTGACCTGTGCTAGTGTGAGGTGTCCCTGCCTATGGCAGGGGGTTGGAACTGGATGAGCTTTGAGGTCCCTTCCAACCTTACCATTCTATGATTCTGTGATTCTATGTATGTAAGAAAAACCTATCCTGCAAATTCTAAGGTATAAACATCTGCTTTTTTTTTTTTTCCCTTAAAAAAATATACAAGAGGAATGTTTTGAACTTTTGTTCTCACTTCAGTGATGACACTCTTAAAGTTGTTACTCAGAAAATGCAATTCAGGGAAAGAAAGTTCAGTTGCATAGAGTTGTTGAAGTATCTCGCCCAGATGGAAGTTTCTGATGAATAGTAAAGCAGAGCGCATTCAGCTGGGGTGCACCAGGATGTCTGTCTACAGTAACCCTATGAACACTAAGGACATTCCAGAGCACTGGAAGAAAGTAAATATCATGCCAGTGCTTACAAAGACTACATGAGCCAACCCACATAATTACAGGGCTGTCAGCATGACATCGATCCCAGGCAAAAGAATACAGAGCGATACAGAATTCTGTTACCAAAGGATTAATGGAGGAAATTGAATAGATGCCAGTCAATATAAGCATATGGAAAGTGATCCTCTCCAAATAACTTTCTCTTGTGTGGAATTATGAGTCTGATTCTAAAATGGCATTGTGTTGATGCATGGTGCCTAGGTTTCCCTGAGACATGATGTGTATATAGTTGCTTACATCGTTTTGGTTCCACAAGCAGTGATTCAGAATTAATGTGGTACACAGTGAAAGAGGTTATCTTACAGGTCCTGACTTCTGAGCACAGACTTGTCACTGGAAGTGTGAGATTCCAGCTGAATCTTGCAGGGATTTTTTTTTTTTTTTCATCATTCTAGTCTATTTACTTCTTTGCATCACTGACCAGTACCAGTACTCAATACTTTCCTGTGTTTCCAACGTTTCCAATGGTGGAAATGTCTGGAGATAGAACTATTGGGCTGGGTGTGTTACTATAGCAGAATAATCTGTTTATCTTGGTTATGTGAATGCAAGCAAATAATGGGATTTATTGTGGTGTGCCAAGGACACAGAGTCCCAACTCTGTGTGACAAGATTATACATTTGTATTTATTTATTTATTTATTTATGTATATATGTATATAAATATATCAAATTTATTTATTTTTATATATATACAAGCAAATCTAAGATTTGCTTGCTCTCTGTGCTGGCTTGAGGGTAATTAGAATATTTTAATGAAAAAAAAAATCATTGATAGGCTGTGAAAAGCAAACAGTGGTGATGTGTGCTTCACTCATAGGCTTGCTGAGGTATATAAAAGCAAGGACACAAATGTAGAAAACACAGAGAGTCTCTCTGACAGCTGATGTGTCTTCTGCCCTCTCTGCTGTGTAACCCAACTAATCACTCTGCTTCTGACTCCCCTTGCCCATCCTCCAACTCACCTTGCACATAAGACAGACCCTGGGGTAAGGTAGAGTGGCATAAAGAAGGTGGAAGAGTGGTTGGGAGCCCCTCCTGGGGACTCTGATTTCTGGGAGGGGAGCTGTGTTTCTGTATTGCCTTTAACTTGTCTATGTCTGTAACTATTCCTGTCTATAGTGTATATCTCTGCTTGTACATTGTGCTGAGCTGTAAACAGAGCTTCAGTCCTTAACTTCCAGCTGGCTGAGTCTAGTCTGGGTGATTTTCCTAGCATGGAGGGGTGGGGAACTCCCAAAGCATCACACTCTCCCCCACATCCAGACCACAAGGACCAATGGGGTTGTCTTTTATTTCCAGACATTTACAAAGAACTAGATGAAGAGAGATATGGGAAGCAGCGAAGTTACCCTCACTGACTGTCAGAAGCCAACTCAGGAGATGTTGCTGCAGTCTACATACTTTTCTATAGCCAGAACCTGCTGGCAAGCTCTTGCATTTCCATCCTCTATAACAGGGTTCTTCAGGTGACCTTTTATCACTCAGTCTTCCATTGTGTCCCCTTTGCTTCGGCCTCCAGAAGTCCAAGGACTTTTTTGTTCCTTCTCCCCTTAGAGTGACCTGCAACTGACATATTATGACTTCTGTGATAGCAAGGAGCAGAAGTTGGCTGCTCAGGAGATAACCTGTCTATTGCATGCTCTTAACACTAAAGCTATTAACTACATTCAAAATCTTGGAGGTAAATGGGGAGAGCTTGAGTGCTATAGGTCTCTACAGACAAAAGATTGCACAATGCCTACACATAAAGTGTGTAGCCTAAGTCTCAGTATGACTCAGAGTTAGTCAACTATGTTCATCACCCAGTCCCCAGGGAGAATAAGTTCCCTTACAAAGAGATCTGGAAGAAATAGAATACTAAGTTATCTGCATGTGAAACACATAAATCCCTGAAAAACAGTGTTGCAAAAATAATTACTGTGGGCAGCATCCTCCTCTACTTTCCTTGCTAATCCCTATTTGAACATTTTCATTTTCTGTGCCTGTAGGCAACAGAGGAGTGTCTCACAGTCTGCATACAGCCACCAGGTTAGAGGGAAAGAATCAAGGAATCAGTCAGAGTTGGAAGGGACCACAAGGATCAGCCAGTTCCAAACCCCCTGCCATGGGCAGGGACACCCTACCCTAGATCAGGCTACCCACAGCCTCATCCAGCCTGGCCTTAAACACCTCCAGGGATGGGGCCTCAACCACCTCCCTGGGCAACTCATTCCAGGCTCTCACCACTCTCATGCTGAAGAACTTCTTCCTCACATCCAGTCTGAATCTCCCCACCTCCAGCTTTGCTCCATTACCCCTAGTCCTGTCACTACCTGATAGTCTAAAAAGTACCTCCCCAGTTTTTTTGAAGTCCCCTTCAGATATTGAAAGGCCACAAGGAGGTCATCTGGGAGCCTTCTCCTCTCCAGACTGAACAGCCCCAACTCTTTCAGTCTCTCCTCATAGCAGAGCAGCTCCAGGATGCTCCTCTGAGCATCCTTGTGGCCCTTCTCTGGACACACTCCAGCATCTCCACATCCCTCTTGTGGTAGGGGCTCCAGAACTGGATGCAGTACTCCAAGGGGGGTCTCACCAGAGCAGAGCAGAGGGGGAGAATCACCTCCCTTGCCCTGCTGCCCACACTGCTCTTGCTGCAGCCCAGGCTCTGGTTGCTCTCTGGGCTGCAAGTGCACACTGCTGGCTCATGTTGAGCTGGTTGTCCACCAGCACCCCTAAGTCCCTCTCCTCAGGGCTGCTCTCCAGCCAGGCACTACATCTTTGACATTTTTATCATTGAGTAAGACAACATTAGAGCTAAACTGAGAGTTGCCTCATAACTTCTTGGCCTGTTCTACAAAGCACACAAACATTAGATAAAGGAAAGAGCAGCTTAGTAGCTTTTTAAGGAAGTTGGTGATGCTGCTGTTTCCAGTTAGGGAGACAGAACACAAAATTCAGGAAATTTAAATGTAGGTTCAGATTTTCTTGGGCATGCAGTCCAAATTTCCAACTGATGTAAAGCAACAAAATTGTCTGTAGTCACAGCTGAATCCTTTTCATTCATATCAGCTGAGAATCTGGCAGCTATTTATTTTAACTTTAGGTATGACATGGGACTACCCTGAAATACTTTTCTTTTCTCATTCATCTGTAAGTCAATATCCAGTGTAGAAATGTTTGGCAATAAACTTTTCTTACAACTGGCATTTAGATTAGATACAAATGTAATTTAACCTGTACCTTATTGTACAGCTCAGGGGATTTGTTGGATATTTACTATAGGCAAAAGTGTTCAGCTTAGATGCTGGCACCAGCAGTGCTATCATCTGGCAAATGCTGTAATGCACATATATAGTGCTTAGGAGAATTATAACTGGTAAATAAAAACAGAAGTGTGTAACTGTAGAATATGTTGATTGCATTATAGGCTGATACTTTAAATGCTTACAGGTTGTGATGTCCTAGCTGGTTATTGACAACAATAGCAGCTTCAGAAAGAGCTCTGACAGGTCTCATCGTGCAATGATTAATTACTGTGAGGCACTCCAATTTCCTCCCTTGCCCAGCTCATGGCTCAGGGTAAAATCTGTTGCTCTTATTACACTCTATAACACAAGGAATATCTTCTCATTGCTGTACCCAAGGACCAATCAAAAGTGCAAGAGTCAGTCAAAGAAGACTCGCAGTCAGTGTGGAAAGATTTTTCCTCAAGGGATTAAAGAAGGAAGGAAGTTGCTTTGTCTTTCCTCCCCATGTTTTCATTTGTTTTAAATGACCAATGAATAGGACATATGAATAGATTTTCTGAGGAGAGAAGGTGGGTACTAGTCAAGTCATATCTCAAATGATGTACAAAAATATATAGGTGAAAAAGAAATAACTTTAAGGGGTTGCAAAGGATATTATTATTTGTGCTTTAATTCATAGAATCATAGAATGGTACGGTTGGAAGGGACCTCTGCCTCCTTCCCTTTCCCCCATCTTCCTCCTTTCATCTCCATCATTCTCTTTTTCATCATTCTCCTCTCCTTCTCCATTGTTCTGTTCTCCTTCTCCATCCTTTCAGCACCACCTCCCCTTTTCCACCCGATCTGCTCCTTTCCCACCCCACACTGCATTTTCCCTTTTCCCCCCCAAACCCAAAGCACCTGGATGCTGTTGAAGTCTCCTCCCACCCCAGGTGTGATCACTTTGCCCTCGTTGCCTGCTCCCCTATTTAAAGCATTCCAGGAAAGGCAGAAGTTCTAAGCTGTGCCCAGCTGGGCAGAGGGATCCTCCTCCTATCATCACTGGTGAGTACCTGTGGTGTGCACTGGGTGGAGGTGATCAAAGGCCGGGGGGCCTGGCGGCCCCCCGGTTAGGTAGGCTAGGAAGCTGATGATCATTTTAACATTGTCTGTGTGTGCTGGTTGGGCCTCCTTACTTAGGCTGAGCTCCTCTGTGTTTAGCTGTTTCTGTTCACTCATGAGTGGTAGGACTGGAAGCTCGCTTGACTCAGACCTCTGTTTAGTTTCCTCAGCCTCTGCTCTAAACCCCAAACTTTCCTAATTCCAGTCAAATCACAACAGGTGATTTGCAGTTCCAACCTGAGCAATGAGTGCTCCATAATGCTTGGTGTTCCTTGCAATCATGTTACATGCCATGTTCTAGGAACATTTTAACTTCCAAAGTCATATGAAAGGATCATTCCTCAAAGCTCATCCAGTTCCAACCCCCTGCCATAGGCAGGGACACCTCCCACTAGCACAGGTCACTCAAGACCTTGTCCAACCTGCCCTTAAACATCTCCAGGGAAGTTGTGGAGCGCAGAAGCACCAAANCAGCTACTACAAGGTCTTCTCAAAGTTCATAGAATGGTAAGGTTGGAAGGGACCTCAAGGATCATCTAGTTCCAACCCCCTACCATAAGACCACTAGTACAGGTTACTCAAGGCCTCATCCAACCTGACCTTGAACACCTCCAGGGAGGGAGCAGTTCATCTTGCATGTTTCCCATGCTTCTTGTGTTGGTATAGAGACACTTCA
>VWZE01008007.1:0-37634 GCA_013396675.1 Eubucco bourcierii
GGTACTCAGCCCCCAGAGCCTGCTCACAAACTTGGGGTACTCAGCACCCAGACCTTGCTCTTTAGAGTTCTGCTGAATAGTGAAAGCTTAGCCCAATGGAGAGTCCTCTGGGCATTCATTTTTTTTAGTGTTCCACTTTAGGATATTCTTAAGAGTGCCTTGCAGTGAACCTTTGTTCTTCTCCCCTTGTTACACCTCTCCTCAATTTTCGTGCCCCAGCTCTGAGCTGGCACAGGGCTGACTGTGCTCGGGTTGCAGCTTCAGCACATCACACAGCTTCTGGGTCACTGGGGGGTGTAAGAGTCTGCACAGACATTCTCTGTGGGGGTTGGCATTAACCTTTACCTTTCTGCTTTACAAAAACAGACTGCAGAGTCTGTATAAACACAACAACTTCACCCACAGTTCTGACCTCCAACACTGGCCACAGATGATTTTTCTGGGGGAGCAAAACCCCAATAAAAATAATCAAACCTGTTTTTTCTCTTGTATCACCTTTAACCTCAGAACACTGATCAAATACACTTTGAATGAAGTTTTCCCTTAGCCCAAACAGCAATCCAAGTCTGGAGAGTGTTGCTAAGCTGTAAATAAGCACTGGAGAGTGACAGCAGTGAGCTCTGCAGCTCACACTGCTGCCAGCAAGGGCTCCGTGGTGGAGGAACGAAGCTCTCTTTATGGAGGAGAAATCATTTTCCTTTCTGTCTTTACAAGTAATTCCCTAGCACTTGTTTGTGTTGGGTTTTGGTTTGTTTGCTTGTGGGTTGGGTTGTTTTAGTTGTTATTACTTTAGAAGAAGTTTGTGTTTCCTCAGCTAAATCCTGTTCCCTGGAAAAGCAAGCCCTGCACAGGGCAGTTTGAATTTGCAGGGCTGAACTGTGGCTCTAAGTAAACACAAATGCTCCATGCAGACTGTGTGGATAACCCCCCTGGAAGCAGCCTGCTCCTCCTCCAAACCCCTTCATAAGATACAGCCCCCACGGCAGGGCAAGCGATTTATGATGGCAAGGAGTAAGGGGAAGATAAAATTTCCTCTTCAGCCATCTTTCACTGTTATTGCTTTAATTGCTTTGACAGGGCACACTAGGTAAAAAAAAAAACCACCTCCTTTTCCCCTCTCTGTTGTTTTCTCTTTTCCAGACAGCAGATCCACTGAGCCAAAAAACCACGCACAGGATACGGCACCAAAGCCAGGGCAGATGACAGCAGAGAGCTGTGGGGAGCCTACAACAACAAGATGCATCCATCCCCTTCTACCCTGCAAGGCTCCATTAGTTTCTTGATGAGAAGATCCCTGTCAAGAGCAGAAGTGAGTTCCATCTATGGCTCTGCTCTCGCTGGCTGTGCAGTCCCCACCAAACCCAGAGCAAAGCTTTTACCTCCTCCCTGACTCACGCTGGGCAGGCTGGGCAAGCACAACACATACACAGGGTGTAAGTGAGGGGCAGGGCTGTGCCCAGGTGGAAAGGCAGCATGGAGGGGTGAGGGAGGGTTTGCAGCAGGGTTCAGCAGAGCCTGGTGCGGGAGGGGAGGCAGCGGCAGGGTGCCAGAGCGTGGCCAGGGCTCACACTGCTGTGCCCACAGCCCATGTGGCACCCCAGTTCCCCCTGAGGCAGACAAGCACAGGAAGGAGACAACCTTTGCAGGTACTCCAGTGGCAAACTCTTAGTGGTACTGCAAAAGACACACATCCAGCTTTGAGAGGAAAACAGGCACCCAACCCAGCTTCGCTTTAATTGATGCCACAGCCAGAGCAGATTTTCTGTTCCAAGGCAGAATTGTTTCTCCTTTGCCTACACAAGAGCCACACTTTACAGGAGCAAGACTGAAAACTGAGCAAACCCAACTGTGGCATTGTGTGGTAACTGCACAGCAATAAAGACACAGCAGCAAGAGAAGCTCTATTTAACCAGTTCAGCCAGATACTGTCATCTGCCATTCGCTCTGGGGCTCCACATTTCAACTTCTAAACAAAACTTGACCGTAATTTTCAAGTAGAACAAACCCACCCCACCCCACCCCCCCAAAAAAAAAGTGAGCATTGTTCCTTTCAAAAGGAGAAAGATTTAATTTTCAGTATTTTTAATGCTTAATATTTTTCTTGGAAAGCATTAGAAAAACAGAATTATGAGCCCAGGCTCCTCCAAACACTTCACACAACAGGGCTCCAATTTCACTCTAAGTGTTTGCAAGATTGAGACCCTAAAAGCCAAGGGAGCTAACATAATGCACTCATTTTATACAACCAGAGAGAGAGAAATCTTGAACAGATGGGAGAAAGCTTCCTCAAAATACAAGCCCAGCCTCCCTTTGCTTCCAAATAAATGTATTCACATTATTTTTAAAGGTAAGTTGTGACAACCTTGTTGATTAGTGCAATTCATGTGGCAGCACTCGCTTTTCCCCCAGCCCTCCACTGCATACTGAAAATAAGGCAATTAAATGAGAAAATTAATTCCATTAATTAAAAATGTTCAGTCTCGAGCAAGACAGAACGAGCTGGGTGAGAATTACAGCTGTATAAATGTACATAAACCAAGCTGTTTTCCCTGACATGTGCTTTCCTTTAGGGAGGATAAATCCTGCAGCACAAGGCAGTGACAAAACTATTTTAACAGGACCATAAAAGCTGGAGAGAGATATGAAAAGGTCTGGGTTTATCTTTTCAAGAGAAACCCACNCACCCTTCTCACAAATTCCTTACTGCTGAGCCCCAGTGAAAACTCTGGGCAAGTCAGGAAAGAAAAAAAAAATCATTAAACTCAGCTGAATCCATAAAACACTGGAGCTGGAGTTTCAATACAGATCATTTTATAGGAAAATTAAAATAGAAGCCCTTTTTAATTATATAAAGTGTGCACATTATTAGCAAGGAGAGGAATAGATGCTTGCCTCCAGAACCATAAAACTGGCTGCTGGGAATCAGGCTTCAGCTGCAATTATTCTCTGGCCCTATAAAGGATATTGAGAGGCTGCTAAAATTGCCCCTCTTGTTATGGAGCAGGGATGCTGGAGAGAGCCACCCTGCAGCATTCCACTCATAGCTCTCTCACCAGATCATTGCTCCCTCCTCACACCCAAAAGCAAACACAGCCAGAGCTGAGAGCTAAAAGCATACCTGAATATTTGAAATGCCACATGGACAGGTCAGAGCATCTGTAAAGCCACAGCCACAGAGCCAACCTGCCTGAGAATCAGAGTCAGAGAATGGGAAGGTTGGAAGGGACCTCAAAGCTCAGCCAGTTCTAACCCCCTGCCATAGGCAGGGACACCTCCCACTAGCACAGGGCACTCAAGGCCTCATCCAGCCTCGTCCTGAACACCTCCAGGGAGGTTGTGGAGCACAGAAGACCTCCAGGGAGGTGGTGGAGCACAGAATCACCCAACGTGATCTTTGATCATGTTGGGTGATTCTGTGCTCCACAACCTCCCTGAGCAACCTGTGCCAGTGTCTCACCACCCTCACTGCAAACAACTTCCTCCTAACATCCACTTTCAATCTCCCCTCTCACACTTCAAACCCATTCCCCTTGGCCTGCCATTCCCAGACCTTCTCAATAGTCCCTCCCCAGCCTTCCTGCAGCCCCCTTCACATCCTGCAAGGCCACTCCAAGCTCTCCTGGAAGCCTTCTCCTCTCCAGGCTGCACAGCCCCAACTCTCTCAGCCTGTCCTCACAGCACAGCTGCTGCAGCCCTCTGAACATCTTAGTGGCCTCCTCTGCACTGGCTCTAACACTTCCATGTCCTTCCTGTGCTGAGGGCTCCAGAACTGCACCCAGGACTCCAGGTGGAGTAAAGAAACCAGAGAAACCAGCACTCAGGCTGCTGGAGACAGGAGAGCCCTCTGTGGGTACTGCCCAGTGTCAAATGCCATGTATTGTCAGCCTGCAGGAGAGGAGGCTCAGGGCAGAGCTCATTGCTCTCTGCAGCTCCCTGAAGGGAGGCTGTGGCCAGCTGGGGCTGGGCTCTGCTGCCAGGCACCCAGGGACAGAACAAGAGGACACAGCCTCAAGCTGTGCCAGGGCAGGCTCAGGTTGGATGTTAGGCAGAAATTCTTCCCAGCAAGAGTGATTGGCATTGGGACGGGCTGCCCAGGGAGGTGGTGGAGTGCCCATGCCTGGGGGTCTTTAAAAGGAGGCTGGAGGAGGCACTTGGTGCCAGGGTTTAGTTAATTAGAAGGTGTTGGGTGCTGGCTTGGACTCCATGATCTTAGAGGTCTTTTCCAACCTGTTTAATTCTGTATGATGAGAACCACAGAGTGGCAGAGGTTGGGAGGGACCTCCAGAGATGACAGAGTTCAACCCCCCTGCCACAGCAGGGTCCCCCAGGACAGATCACACATCCAGGTGGGCCTTGAAAGTCTCCACAGAAAAAGACTCCCCCACCTCTTGGCAGCCTGCTCCAGTGCTCTGCCACCCTCAAAGTAAAGAAGCCTCTCCTCCTGTTTAGATGGAGCTTCCTAGGGTCAAGTTTATGTCCAGTATCTCTTGTCCTATCACTGGGGACCACAGAACACTGGAGTAGGCTGCCCAGAGAGGTTGTGGAGCCTCCCACTTCAGAGACTTTCAAAATCCACCTAGATGTGTTCCTGTGCAGCCTGCCCTGGGTGATCCTGTTCTGGCAGAGGGATTGGACTGAATGATCTCTGGAGGTCCCTTTCAACCCTAAGCATTCTGTGATTCTGTGAGAAGAGTCTGGCCCCATCTTCCTGACACCCACCACAGAAGGAAACAGCAACCCAAATACAAGAAAGAGAGGCCCTAATCATAGCATGGTTTGGGCTGGAAGGGACCTTTGAAGGTCACCAAGTCCCATGGCATAGCCCACCTCAGCCTGATGAAAGCCAGTGCCTTACATTCCTGGTGGCTCTGTGTTGTACACAGGGAGTTTCCAGCTGGTGGAGACTGGCTGGACTTCTGCAGAGCCTGGAATTTGCTTTTAGCAACATCAGTACAGTCCTGGGGTACACCTCTGCAGATACAGCAAGGGATTCACACCTGCAGACAGTTCTAATCCCACAGACTCCTCTGCACTCACAGCTCAGCCAGGCTGAGACTCTGAGGTGTAGTCAGAATATCAAAGAAATATTTCCCTGACATGTAACACAAGGCATGTGCAGGGCAAGGCTGGGCAAGAGACAGGCTGGAGTGTGGAAAGAGCAGTGTAAATCTTCTTCTTGCACAGTAAGCAAAGCAGAAAATTCTTTCTCCTACAAAAAGCACCGGAAAAGTCCCTTTAGACCCTGAGACCATGCAGGGGATATGAGTCCCACATTCTCTGTAAGACTCTGCTGTTCAAATCCCAGCTCTGTGATAGTGCCAGGCTTCAGAGAATGCCTTGCACATGGAACAGATCCCACACAGCTCTTGTTTGACACCACTACTCAGTCCTGAGACAAACCAGACTGCTAGAAGTCAAACTCACCGGCCTCCCAAATCCTGGCAGCAGGAGCACCCTGGGCTGAGGCAGTGTGGAGCTGGACAGACTGCAGCTCCTCTCCTCAGCACTGAAGGGTGGCTGGAGGCTGCAGGTGCTGGGCACATTTGCATGGAGAGGTTTCCTTTCCAAAACACAGCTGGGAGAGCCTGTCCCATGGCCACACTGCTCACACCCTGCACACAGCAGTCAGGACCTCTCCGAGTCATTCACCTCCTCCCACAGCACGAGCCCAGAGGCCACAGAAACTGCTCACCTGTGGAACCTTGCTAAGGCTATGGGCAGGGAAGAACAACAACTCACAGGCTGTGGCTGATTAATAACCTAAAAGCCAACACTTGTGAGGCAACCATAAGCCTACTGTTCCTCACCACAGCTCCTTCCAGTGCCAAGTGGCTCCCTCAGGGGTCAGTGCTGGCACCAGTGCTGTTTGACATCTTTGTCAGTGCCATGGACAGAGGAATCAGTGCAGCCTCAGCAAGTGTGCAGCTGGCACCAAGCTGTGTGACACAGTCACTTGCTAGAGGGCAGGGATCCATCCAGAGGGACCTGCACAGGCTGCAGAGCTGTGCCCAGGCCAACCTCATTCAACATTCAACAAGGCCAAGTGCAAGGTCCTGCACCTGGGCAGGGACAATCCCAAGCACAGCTCCAGGCTGGGTGGGGAATGGCTGAGAGCAGCCCTGAGGAACAGGCCCTGGGGGTCTGGACCAAAGGAAAAGCTCAAGCTGAGGCTGCAGTGTGAGTGCAGCCCAGACAGCAACTGTGTGCTGGGCTGCAGCAAGAGCAGTGTGGGCAGCAGGGCAAGGGAGGGGACTGTGCCCCTTGGCTCTGCTCTCCTCAGACCCCACCTGCAGTCCTGGGTGCAGTTCTGGAGCCCCCAGCACAGGAAGGACATGGAAGTGTTGGAGCCAGTGCAGAGGAGGCCACCAAGATGCTGAGAGGGCTGCAGCAGCTGTGCTGTGAGGACAGGCTGAGAGAGTTGGGGCTGTGCAGCCTGGAGAGGAGAAGGCTTCCAGGAGAGCTTGGAGTGGCCTTGCAGGATGTGAAGGGGGCTGCAGGAAGGCTGGGGAGGGACTATTGAGAAGGTCTGGGAATGGCAGGCCAAGGGGAATGGGTTTGAAGTGTGAGAGGGCAGATGTTAGGAGGAAGTTGTTTGCAGTGAGGGTGGTGAGACACTGACACAGGTTACCCAGGGAGGTTGTGGAGCACAGAATCACCCAACGTGATCTTTGATCACATTGGGTGATTCTGTGCTCCACAACCTCCCTGGAGGTGTTCCAAGGCCAGGTTGGATGAGGCCTTGAGTGACCTGTGCTGGTGGGAGGTGTCCCTGCCTATGGCAGGGGGTTGGAACTGGCTGATCCTTGAGGTCTCTTCCAACCTTCCCATTCTATGATTTCTCTGATTTCACTGCCTGGTGTCTTCCTGCAGCCTTCTCCAATTCTGCAGACTGATGAGTTTAGGTCTTCTCCCAGCCATACACATTTGGGGGTTGTAGAACTTCCTCAAAATCTCTCCAGCTCTGGCCTTCTTTTTAGTTCCCTCCTTCTGTTATGCTGCTTTCTGTGATAAAGATGACTCAAAGGGACCCATGGGGACAACTAACACCACACAAGAGCCATCAACTCACAGCCGAATCAGCAGCACTGCACTTCCCTTTCCCCTTTCAAACTCTACCTCCAGCAAATCAATTGAAAGCAGGGAAAGCAGAAAACATCAGTAAAGAACAAACTTCTTATTCTTTAAACAACAACCAAACAAACAGACCAAGAAATACTTGAGAAGCTTGGGAATAGAAAGGAAGAGCCAGAGGAGCCCAGGAGCATGGCAAGGCCCCGATGGCCTCTGGGGCACTTCACACCACTGGGCACTGCTTAACTCTAAATGTAAGAGCATTAAAAACAGGTCTGTGAGCTCTCACCAAGCAGCTGGAAAACACTGATTTGAGGACTTTTTACCAGTTAAGGTGTAAAAAACAATTATATATAAAAAATAGGCTTTGTTTGAAGAGTGCATGAAATGTGCTCCTTGAAAGGTAAAGATGAGGCTGCACTTTGCAATGAGGCCTTAAAAGCCCTCAGAAGTATTAATTATATCTTGAAACCTCTCCAGATAAGTAGTTTGAGTATTTATATAGAGTGTCAATGGTTTAGAGAACTAAAATGTACTGCATCTGGTTGCAGAGAGACAGAGAACTGCTGGAGAGAGTCCAGGGCAGGCTGCAGAGCTGCTGAGGGGCCTGGAGCAGCTCTGGCAGGAGCAAAGGCTGAGAGCCCTGGGGCTGAGAGCCTGCACAAGAGCAGCCCCAGAGGGCAGCTGAGCAATGCTCAGCAAGAGCTAAAGGAGCTGTGGGGGGCAAGAGCCTGGGACCAGACTCTGCTCAGTGGTGCCCAGGGACAGGCCAAGGGGCAGCAGTGGGCACAAAGTGGCAGGCAGGAGGTTGGATGTGAAGAGGAGGAGAAAGTTGTTTGTTGTGAGGGTGCTGGAGGCCTGGAGCAGGCTGCCCAGAGAGGCTGTGGAGTGTCCTTGTGTGGAGAGCTTCCAACCTCCCTGGGCACTGTGCTGCTGGCATTGTGCTGTGGGTGCCCTGCTGGAGCAAGGGATTGGACTGGATGATCTCCAGAGGTCCCTTCCAGCCTCACCATGCTGGGGTTCAGTAGATATCACAGACACACAGACACAGACACTGTCCTATGCTCAAAGGTCATTCAGGCCTAGATTTGGAAGGGGAGCCCTGGACTGTTGTCATCTTTGGGTACCACTGCAAAGAGAAAATGTCTTCAGGCAGTCTTCATCTGCCTTTACCTAGGGAAAACACCAACTCCCAAACCAACATGATCTGGAAACCTGTGATTCCAAGCACAAAGGCAAGCTGAAAACAAATACAATAAAGGCCTTTGAAGGAAAATTATGATCACACTTACACCGAGGAGAGCTGAAATCTGGAGGTGATTTACTTTTCATCAAAGCTTTTGGGGTTTATTTTGAAGGTCTGAACAATTTGCTGTGTCCTCTACAAATCTTGTTGCTTCTTGATGAAGCTTCAGGGTTTTGTTCAGAATCTCTGAAGCCTCTGGTAGACAAATTACTGGGAACCCCACCGTGCTGTAATGATTTCCAATGATCCACACAAACAGCCAAAAGTAAATGCAACGGAGACTTCAAAGAGCTGCCAGGAAATTGCCTTAGTTGTAGCTCTATCAGGACCAACGCTGTAGTGGATCCCGTACAGGACAAACTCATTGCTCACATTGAGCTTCTCAGGAGTAGAGGTAATGCCCTCCAGCATTCAGCCAACCAGAAAGCACCTGGCTTGCAGCACAGGGAGATCATTTGCTTACCTGGAACATCAATTAATCTCTTATAAACATTCAAGAAGGCTGCCTCGGCTTCTTTGCTTCGTTTACCCAATGCGTCGATCTGCAAGGGGTGAGAAGGAGGCTGTTAGACTTGGTCCAGGAACAGGTTCTGCACCATGAGGGTAGTGGAACACTGCAGCAGGTTGCCCAGGGAGGTGGTTGAAGCCTCACCCCTGGAGATACTCAAGGGGAGGCTCAAGAGGGCTCTGGGCGACCTGATCCAATAGAGGATATCTCTGCTGAGTGCAGCGGGGGTTGGACTGGATGAGCTTTGGGAGTCCCTTCTGACCCACAGCATTCTGTCATTCTGTGATTCTCACACTGAGAGCTGGAGCAAGAAATGGAGGCACTGCAAACCAAACTCCTTAATGCATCAATCCAGTGTGTGGCTGCACACCAGCAGTGTTCCCCAGGGCTCAGGGCTGGGGGCAGCTCTCTTTGATCTCTCTCATCAGTGAGCTGGACAAGGGGATTGAGGCACCCTGAGTAAACCTGTAGATGACATCGAGTTGGGTGATGTGTTGATTTGCTTCAGGGGAGGGAGGCTCTGCAGAGGGATCTGGCCAGGCTGGAGCCATGGACTAACAACAGTGGGATGAGGTTCAACAAGGCCAAGCACCGGGTCCTGCCCTTGGGTCACAACAACCCCACGAAGGCTCAAGGCTGGGGGCAAAGTGGCTGGAAATTGCCTGGTGGAAAAGGACCTGGAGGTGTTGTTTGACAGCAGCTGAAGATGAGCCCAGGTTGTGCCCAGGTGGCCAAGAAGGGCACCAGCAGCCTGGCCTGGATCATCAATGGTGTGGGCAGCAGGAGCAGGGCAGGAATTGTCCTTCTATGCTGGGCACAGCTCAAATCTTGTGTTAAATTTTGGGCCTCTCACTCCAAGAAAGACACTGAGGAGCTGGAGCAGGTCCAGAGAAGGGCACCAAAGCTAAGGAAGCGTCTGGAGGAGGGAGCAGCTGAGGGACCTAGGGGTGTTAAGCCTGGAAAGGAGGAGGCTGAGGGAAGCCCTCCTCCAGCACATGCTAAGATCCAACACAACAGAAGTTGTGCCTGTTGTGTCACATTTACCCACTGCATCCCTATGAGAGGTTAAGGATGCATTGGTGGGGCACACTGTGGCACTCAGCAATGAGTAGCTCTGAATCTTCTGCACAAAAAAAAATCAGTTTGCTGATGAAGCTCAGGCCCAGACCTAGAGAGTCTGCAGTGGCTGAGCACTCAAAGCTCAGTCAGGCTCCAGCTGCCTTCTCCTCCTATTCAGCAGTACACACCAGAGCAACCCAAGGCACTGCCTGATGCTGCCCCTCACAACCTGTTCTCTTCCCTTAAATCTCTCCTTGCACTTTACAAGCAGAGGCAGTGTTATGGCTCTGAGAATAAAACATTTATTCCACAGCACCATTTTTCTTTTGGTATCTCTATTTTCTGACCTTACCAACAGAAGATTTACAGTTACTAAATATTGCCAAAACTCAACCAAAGTGGCCCAAAAGCCACTCACAGAATCACAGAATGGGTTGGGACACCTCTCACCAGCACAGGTTGTTCAAGGCTTCATCCAGCCTGGTCCTGAACACTTCCAGGGAGGTTGTGGAGCACAGAACCACAGAATTCAAAACAAAGATAAAGACACTTTGGCTCAGACACTCCGGGGTTCTCTAGTTTCTTGCCTTCTCTCTCTGCCAAGTAACCTCACTAACCACTTTCCTTCTAACTCCCCTGGCCCAGCCTCCAAACTCACCTTGCACATAAGGCAAACCTTGGGGTAATGTAGAGGGGTGGGGAGAAGGTGGGAGGGTGGTTGGGAGCCCCTCCTGGGGTCTCTGATTGCTGGGAGGGGAGTTGTGTTTCTGTATTCCCTTTAACTTGTCTATGCCTGTCACTGTTCCTGTCTGTTGTGTCTCTCTCTGCTTGTGCATTGTGCTGAGCTGTAAAGAGAGCTTCAGGCCTTAACTTCCAGCTGCCTCAGTCTGGTCTGGGGGATTTTACAAAGTGTGGGGGGGCAGGGAACTCCCAGACCATCACAGGGAAGAATCCAATGTTCTCTTCCAGAGCTGGCAGGGCTGGAAGCTGGGCTGCAGGGTGGCTGCAGAGCTGGCAGAGCCTGGGCGCGGGAAGCAGAGGGTGCCAGGGAGAGGAAGCACGCAGGGAGGAGGAGAGGTAAGCAGGAGGGTACAGTGGGGTCAGCTTTGGTGCTGCTTCTGTTGACATTGACCAAAAATAACTCTCTGGAGGAGATGGATTTTCACTGGGGGAGGGAAGGGGGAAAAAAAAAAAAAGTAATAAAAATCCTACAATGTAGTTGATTACAATAATGGAGGGAGTCAGCTGCAGAGCGTGCGGGAGGCAGCGCGGCCGCGGCATGTGACGCTGCAGATTAGTCTGATGGCTGGGAAGTGACTTGTCCAGATCAGGACGGGCAGGATTAAGGCCAGAAAACCACAGGGCAACTGTAGGAATGACAGGGAAGCACAATGCACCACAGACAGGCCAAGAAAAGGCACATGGGGATGGGTCAAGGAGCAGAGTAAGGACACGGAAAGCATCTGCAGACCATTTGGCAGCACTTGAGAGACACGGTGGAAAGAGAGAAGTTATTGTAACACAAGACAAGGTTGTATATAGAGGAAAGTTTAAATCCCCCTAAATCTGCATTCATTTATGTCCAGTTCTGCTGCCCCCAGCAGAAGGAGGACATGGAGCTCTTGGAACAGCTCCAGAGGAGGCCATGGAGATGATCAAAGGGTTGGAGAACCTCCCCTACAGGGACAGGCTGGGAGAGATTTTGGAGCTGTGCAGACTGGAGAAGGGAAGGCTCCAGGGAGACCTCAGAGCAGCCTGTCAGTACCTGAAGGGGCTCAAGCAGAGCTGAAGAGGGACTTTAGACAAGGGTTGGGAGTGCCAGGATGAGGGAGAATGGCTTTGAGTTGGGAGAGAGGAGAGTGAGAGTGGAGAGGAGGAAGAAATTCTTGAGAATGAGGGTGGTGAGACACTGGCACAGGTTGCCCAGGGAGGTGGTGGAGCACAGAAGCACAGAATGTGATCTTTGATCACATTCTGTGCTTCTGTGCTCCAGCACCTCCCTGGAGGTGTTCAGCACCAGGCTGGATGAGGCCTTGAGCGACCTGTGCTGGTGGGAGGTGACCCTGGCCATAGCAGGAGGCTGGAACTGGCTGAGCTTTAAGGTCCCTTCCAACCCAACCCATTCCACGATTCTCTGTAGCCTGGTGGAAGTGCAGCAAACCTCCAACTGGACATTTTGTAACTTGACAATTAAAAAAAGAAAGGTGTTGGAAGGTATTGATAAACAAGCAGAGGCCAAAATGAGGGAGGAGGTGGAGAGCAGCTGTAAACTGTGGCCAGGTTTGGTTTTTGGAGTTCCCCAAACCAGGCTTCAGAAGGGCACTGGATTCTCACAGGGCTTGTGACATGCAGCAAGGGATTGATGGGTAGGCACAATGCCAAGCACAGCTCCAGGCTGGGTGGGGAATGGCTGAGAGCAGCCCTGAGGAACAGGCCCTGGGGGTCTGGACCTAAGGAAAAGCTCAAGCTGAGGCTGCAGTGTGAGTGCAGCCCAGACAGCAACTGTGTGCTGGGCTGCAGCAAGAGCAGTGTGGGCAGCAGGGCAAGGGAGGGGATTGTGCCCCTTGGCTCTGCTCTCCTCAGAGCCCAGCTGCAGTCCTGGGTGCAGTTGTGGAGCCCCCAGCACAGGAAGGCCATGGAAGTGTTGGAGGCAGTGCAGAGGAGGCCACCAAGATGCTGAGAGGGCTGCAGCAGCTGTGCTGTGAGGACAGGCTGAGAGAGTTGGGGCTGTGCAGCCTGGAGAGGAGAAGGCTTCCAGGAGAGCTTGGAGTGGCCTTGCAGGATGTGAAGGGGGCTGCAGGAAGGCTGGGGAGGGACTATTGAGAAGGGCTGGGAATGGCAGGACAAGGGGAATGGGTTTGAAGTGTGAGAGGGGAGATTGAAAGTGGATGTTAGGAGGAAGTTGTTTGCAGTGAGGGTGGTGAGACACTGGCACAGGTTGAGGGTGGGGAGACACTGGCACAGGTTGCCCAGGGAGGTTGTGGAGCACAGAATCACCCAACGTGATCAAAGATCACGTTGGGTGATTCTGTGCTCCACCACCTCCCTGGAGGTCTTCTGTGCTCCACAACCTCCCTGGAGGTGTTCAGGACCAGGCTGGATGAGTCCTTGCGTGACCTAGGGGAGGTGTCCCTGCCTATGGCAGAGGCTTGGAACTGGCTGATCTTTGAGGTCCCTTCCAACCTTCCCATTCTATGATTCTATGGCTGTGAATAACCCATTTATTAATTTGAGCTGAAGCAATCCCAGATGGACCAAGCTCATTAGGGAAGGAGAACATCAGTAATTTGGTTAGAACATTTTCACACAAAGACTATTTGAAATGAGAATGTGGCACAGAGTGCCAAAGGCAGGCAGGCAGAGGGTTAGTGTAAATCCAGTCTCAGCCTGGCTTGTGAAGGGGTGAGGGAGGAGGGGGGCAGCCAGCAGGAGGACTTGTGCAGTTGAGATATTTCCTGGGTGCATAAAGAGAGGCTCTGAAGGCCAGAGCACACCATATGGTAGACTTCTGGACTTCAGCCTTCCCACATACAATTTGCTCTCGCTGCTGCTCAGCAAAGCATAGCCAAATTTAAATTACTATTATTAAATACAATTAGCATTACAGGACTGATTCTGTACTGCAGTCTGAAAAAAAAAAATTAATTAATTTGCCCCTTTTACAAAAAACCCAAAGCATTTCAAATGCTTCCATTTCACTGCAATAACAGGATGGAGCTGTTTGCCTATTAGGGCTTGTTCACATGTTAATAAAGGGCATTTGAGCTTCTGTTTTCCCCAAGGACAACAAAAGGTGTGGCTGCTCCACCCCTAACAGCCACTGAAACACCAAACACAGCTCAGCTCAGCATCCCCGCAGAGACAGAACTGCAACACCTCAGCTGAGCACCACAACATCTTATGTCAGTGGTGCCCAGGGACAGGCCAAGGGGCAGCAATGGGCACAAAGTGGAATCCAGGAGGTTGGATGTGAAGAGGAGGAGAAAGTTGTTTGTTGTGAGGGTGCTGGAGGCCTGGAGCAGGCTGCCCAGAGAGGCTGTGGAGTGTCCTTGTGTGGAGAGCTTCCAACCCCCCTGGGCACTGTGCTGCTGGGCAAGCTGCTGTGGGTGCCCTGCTTTAGGCCTGGGTGATCCCCAGAGGTCTCTTCAAACCTCAATCATGCTGGGATTCAGGGATGGAGAAAGAGATCTTGCAGGGTGTGATAAGGGAATGGTGCTGAGGATCTTTGTCCCTGGTAAGCTCAGCTTCCAGAGGAGCAGTCTGCTGTGGAGTTTCTGGAGAGGCAGTGTGGTTCTGGTGAGCAGGGGTTGGACTGGATGATCTCCAGAGGTCCCTTCCAGCCCCCACAGTGCTGGGACTCAGTGACTCTGTGAAGCTCTTCCAAGCAGATCACAAACTTCCTGAGAGAAGTAGTTTGCAAATCACAGAACTTTTCACACTTTCCCTGCCTCCCCCCTGCCAAATTCAGAATCAGGATTCCAAACAACCCCAGAAAGAGGAAAGACTCCTTTAATATTTAGAATGAATCAATCTGTCCAGATTAAGGTTCTATTAAAAATGAGCACTGCAACCATTTTAGATCCCTAAAGAAAACATAGATGAAACCCTGTGATGACTAACTGGAATAAAAAAAAAAACCCCAACCAACAATTCAGCATGCCAGCTTCCAGCTACAAAAGGAAATAAGGAAATATGGGATGAAAAAGACACCAAAAAATATGATGCTCCAACCCTCCAGAGGGCTGCAGCAGCTGTGCTGTGAGGACAGGCTGAGAGAGTTGGGGCTGTGCAGCCTGGAGAGGAGAAGGCTTCCAGGAGAGCTTGGAGTGGCCTTGCAGGATGTGAAGGGGGCTGCAGGAAGGCTGGGGAGGGACTATTGAGAAGGTCTGGGAATGGCAGGCCAAGGGGAATGGGTTTGAAGTGTGAGAGGGGAGATTGAAAGTGGATGTTAGGAGGAAGTTGTTTGCAGTGAGGGTGGTGAGAGACTGGCACAGGTTGCTCAGGGAGGTTGGGGAGCACAGAATCACCCAACGTGATCTTTGATCACGTTGGGTGATTCTGTGCTCCACAACCTCCCTGGAGGTGTTCAGGACCAGGCTGGATGAGGCCTTGAGTGACCTGTTCTAGTGGGAGGTGTCCCATGATTGTATCAAATAGCAAACCAGAAATGCAGTCCAGAAAGAGAGGGAGCAGAGCAGTGAGACAACCTGGATGGGCAGATATGGAAGATCACTAAAAAAGTGTTCAAACCAAAGTAAAATTGGTTCAGCTGCCACCCAGGATGAGCCACTGAGACAATCTGGATGGACTGATTTGGAAGATCACTTAGAAGTGTTCAAACCAAAGTAAAATTGGTTCAGCTGCCACCCAGGATGAGCCACTGAGACAATCTGGATGGACTGATTTGGAAGATCACTTAGAAGTGTTCAAACCAAAGTAAAATTGGTTCAGCTGCCACCCAGGATGAGCCACTGAGACAATCTGGATGGACTGATTTGGAAGATCACTTAGAAGTGTTCAAACCAAAGTAAAATTGGTTCAGCTGCCACCCAGGATGAGCCACTGAGACAATCTGGATGGACTGATTTGGAAGATCACTTAGAAGTGTTCAAACCAAAGTAAAATTGGTTCAGCTGCCACCCAGGATGAGCCACTGAGACAATCTGGATGGACTGATTTGGAAGATCACTTAGAAGTGTTCAAACCAAAGTAAAATTGGTTCAGCTGCCACCCAGGATGAGCCACTGAGACAATCTGGATGGACTGATTTGGAAGATCACTTAGAAGTGTTCAAACCAAAGTAAAATTGGTTCAGCTGCCACCCAGGATGAGCCACTGAGACAATCTGGATGGACTGATTTGGAAGATCACTTAGAAGTGTTCAAACCAAAGTAAAATTGGTTCAGCTGCCACCCAGGATGAGCCACTGAGACAATCTGGATGGACTGATTTGGAAGATCACTAAGAAGCGTTCAAACCAAAGTAAAATTGGTTCAGCTCCCACCAAAGATGAGCTGCAGGCAGCTCACATTAGAACAGTCAAAGTCTGTTACAAAACTCTTGCTGAACAGTTTTATTTGACTCCAAAAAACTTGTGGGACCCTGAAAGAAGGCAGCTCACAATTACACCAGTGGAGTCTTGACACCAGCTTAGCTCCAAATCTTAATTTATCTAAAGCAGGCCCCATTATGTCTTCTCTGACTAGAAAGAAACAACAGTGACCCCTGCATTCCCCACCACCCCCACAAGCATATGTTCACTTTAAAGTTTTGGCATCCTATTTGTCTTGATAATCCCCCTGGTGCTATCCTGAGATACCAGGAATGAGACATGAGGAATCCTCCCCTCTTTAGCACACCCTTCAGCTTTAGAACATCACTGGAGCTCTATGGGGGGAGCTGCAGCAAGGGAGCTCTGGGAGCAGCCCTCCCTCTGCCCACCTCACCCTTCCTGGTCAGGGGCTGGCCTGAGGTGTTGCTTGGGGTCCCAGCCTCCCAGTGGAGGCTCAGTGTCACCCTGCTCCTCCATAATCACCTCTCTCCAACTTAACCATGAAGACCTCCTTGGGCTCCTTCTCTGGACAGCTTCCAACCTCCCCTGGCCATTTGTGACCCTGGGCGAGCTGCTGTGGGTGCCCTGCTCTGGCAGGGAGGTTGGACTGGATGATCTCCAGAGGTGCCTTCCAACCCTACCCTGCTGGCACTCTGCTCCCCCTGTGCAGCTGGTTGCCAAGTACTGCTGGCACACTACCCCAGTGGGCAGCCTCACATCTCCTGCCCGTGGCTAAGCTCAGAAGCCCAGCAATGAAATCAGTGGCTTCATCTCCACTGGCTGGGGAGCAGCACAGCCCTGGCCCCTCTGGCAGGGAAGATGCTGGGTCTGGTTTTATCTGAGGATCACCTTTCAGCACTGCCCAGTCAAGTGCAAACAGATCAAAGCCAAATCCCTGGCTCTGTCTTGGAATCTGTCACTCCTTAAGGAATTTCAGCTTTAATTGGAGTGTGATGTCAGCTGCCCCACAAATCACCTGGGCTCTGTGCTGGGGGCTGCAGAAGTGGGGTGGATGCTCTCTGCGTGCTGCTGTACCTGGTACTGTCTCATCAGCTGCAGCCAGGAGGCTGCACCAGGCTGCTTCTGAGAACAGTGATGAAGCCAGAAGATAAAGCCCTGCACAAGGAAGCTGGGACTGGAGGTGCTGCTATGCTCTGCACTGACACTGACACTCTCTGACCTTACAGGCAGCAGCACATCAGCAGGGCCAGAGCCCAGCACACAGCCATGATGTGCTGCTCCTCACAGGTCAGCTTGGACCACTCAGCACTGCTGGGGTTTTCCTTTTGCTTTTAGACAGCTTAGCATCCCAAAGACAATTCCTTAGTGAGGGAATCACAGAATGTCACCATGGTGAGGGGTGGAAGAGACCTCTGTAGATCATCCAGTCCGACCCCACTGCTAAAGCAGAGCACCCACAGCAGCTTGCCCAGCAGCACAATGCCCAGGGGGCTTTGGAAGCTCTTCAGAAAAGGAGACTCCACAACCTCTCTGGGCAGCCTGCCCCAGGGATCCAGCAGCCTCACACCAAAGTGTGATTTAGGTTAGGCTCTGGTAAATAAATTCTTCCCCAGGAGGGTGGTGAGGCACTGGATTGGGTTACCCAGAGAAGCTGTGGAAGCTCCAGTCCTGAGAGTGATTAAGACCAGGCTGGATGAGGCCCTAAGCAACCTGGTCTAGTGGAAGGTGTCCCTGCCTGTGGCAAAGGGTTTGGGGAACAGATGCTCTTTAAGGTCCCTTCTTCTGTGACTCCTATGAAAAGTATTTTCCATCTTTAATTCCTTTTATCTACTTGGTTGTTAAATCTTTGCTGCAACTGCTAAGATGTTGGATAGAGAATGAAGCAGCTGAAGCACACAGGGTCTATCTCAGCTGTGCTATAAATCCTCTGACAGGAATCAGGACTTCTCAGGGATATGATCTGGAGCTGTCTGCAGCAGCTGCCTGGGTGCAGGGCACAGGCTGACTACCAGAAGGCAGCTTGGGAGGAGCACATCTGGCTCAGCACCTCCTGATTTAACCTGAAGTTGAGAGCTTGAAGAAAGACTTAACCCTCAACTCTTCCACTCTGTGGAACAGCTGCAGCCTTGAGCCCTTCAAACCTCCTCTTCCTTTCATGCCCAGAGAAATCCTGATTTTCCCAGACAAACAATGCTGCCATCCCTTGAGGAAAGCTCAGCTCCCTGCTTCTCACAGGAGAGTTTCTGGTTGCTTTTCCACTCTCTGCTCTTCCTTCCAGGGAAGCAGCCCAGCACACCCCGTGCCTGAAGATCCTGACAGCAGCCGGAGAGCTTCGTTCCCTACCCGCTGCTGCTTGCCACCTGCCTTCAGCTGCCTGCCCTGCTGGCTCTGCTCTGGCTGCTGAACCTCTCCCAGATGCTCTGCCAGCCCCTCTGTGTCCCTCCTCACACCTCTCTGCCTTTCCAAGCTGTTTCTCAGCTCCTGCTCTCACAACTCCCAATCCACCTGAAAGTCAATGCTTTCCTCCTGAGGGCAGAACTTCCAACATGTACATTTCCATTGGGCATTTACATCAATTAATCATCTTTGCTGATGTTGTGGGGCACGAAGCACAGGGCAAATATAATAGCTACTGATCCAATAATGAGCTTGTCTACCATGTCTTTTTTGCATCTAAGTGTCTCTGGTCTATCTCTGATGCTTCAGTAATATTAGCAGTATCTTGCTGAAATAGATCTATGAAGCACTCATGTCCTTCAGGAAACNGCTCAGCTCAGCCACTCCCAGACCAAGCAACAGAGGAGAGCAAATTTCTGTTCCCTCCTGCCTGCACACAGCTGACTCAGTTTGCCAGACTGGAAATGGAGGTTTTCATTTCCTCCATCCTATGCTAACATCTTGGCTAGCAGGTTCCTATCAAGGAGTGATATGGAAGGCCTCTCACTGTGGTTACTGAGGTTACTCAGCAGAGAGGAGGAGGCCAGAAGCCAGCCAGCCCCAGAGTGCCTGTGCCCAAGTGTCTTATCTTTGTTTAGTATTCTTTTCTTATCCATCTCAGCAAGCCTATGAGTGAAGCAGACATCACCACTGCTTTCCTTTCTCAGCCTGTAATAGAAATTTCTCCATGAAAATACTCCAGTTAGCCTCAAACCAGCACACTCAGGCTGCATGTTTGGCAGGCTCAGCACAAGGGAGGAGATGAGCACCCAGGGTTGGGGTAAGGGCACTGGCCAGCATCGCTCCAATACTGGCATGGCCTGGGTATGGCACCAAACTGGAGTGACAAGTGGCAAAAGGAGGGTCAAAGTGCCAAATGTCATGAGAATTACCCCTGTAAATACCACCTCAGCACTGGTGAGGCCACACCTCGAATACTACTTTGGGCTACCCACTCCAAGAAGGACACTGAGGGGCTGGAGCAGGTCCAGAGAAGGGCAATGAAGCTGGGGGAGGGTCTGGAGAACAGAGCTGGGGAGGAGCAGCTGAGGGAGCTGGAGAAAAGGAGGCTGAGGGGAGACCTCATTGGTCTGAACAACTCCCTGAAGGGTTGGAGCCAGGTGAGGTCCAGCTTCTCCTCCCAGGTTAACAGGATGAGAGGAAATGGCCTCAAGGTGCAGCTGGGAAGGCTCAGGATGGACATTAGGAAAAATTCCTTCACACAAAGGGTCATCAGGCACTGGCCCAGGCTGCCCAGGGAGGTGCTGCAGTCCCCATCCCTGGAGGTGTTTAAAAGCTGTTTGGATGAGGAGCTCAGGGCCATGGTGTAAGAGTTGTGTGCAGGGAGGTGTTTGGCTATGGCTGGACTCAGTGATCTTAAAATCTTTTCTAAGCAGAGTTCTGTGACTCTGTAGCTTCCTCCCTAGCTGCTGTGGTAGGAGGACAGTGCTGCCCTTGCTCAGGCTCTCCCTGCACACACTCACATTTGTCCACAGTTCTGCAGACTGTGGCATTGCTCATGCTTAGCTCAATGACAGCTTGGTCCTGGAAATAAGTTCTTTGCTCCTTGGGAGCTCAGAGCTGCCCATGACACATAGAGGATAGCCCTGGACAACCAAGATAACTCCAGCAGCCCAGCTCCTGAGAGGTGATTCAAACCCTCCCTGTGTCTTCTGGTGTCACAGGTAAGTAACTCCAGCAGGCCTGACTCCAGAGGAGTCTGGATCCATAGAAAAGCAGCAGGAATGCTGCTGATTGGCAAAGTCTGGCTCTGATGAGCCAGCAGTGGAGTGGCTGCTAGTGATCAGTCCTAGCTGAACCTCTGAAGGGTGTGAGAACTCTGTGAAGCCACCTTTGGGGTTGGAAAATGAGCACATGAATAATTATTTACCCTTCTCATTCTGCACTTTGCTTCCTGGCCCCTGCCCCTGGTCAGCAGTGGTCACTCATGGCATTTCCTAACTCACAAAGGCAAAACACACTGCAAGAAGTAAGAGGAAGCTGACCTGCTCCTGGGGACACACACAGGTTCTGCCCCCCAAAGTGAAAGAAGGTCTTTCTGGAAAGCAGATCAGCAAATTGTGTGCCCTGCCACTAAGCAGGGAGATGTCAGAGTTTGCTGTGCTGGAGCCTTCAGGTTCTGCAAGAGCACAAGGCAGGATGGAGAACATCTGCTGCAGCCAGCCCAGCCATGCTTGCTGTGGCAAAGTGGGGCAGGAGGAGGCCAGAGAGCAGTGCTCCTGCTGGGGCTGAGCAGCACAGTGCTGCTCCACACCACCTCCAGCTCCCCAGCAGGAGAAGCAGCACAGTGTAGGGAGTGGGAGCTGTCACCTGCCCCTCCTCCTGCCTCTCTGACCCAGAACCCATCAGCACTTTGCTCCCATCTGCATGATCCAAACTTCTGTTCATGTACCTCATAGAATCAGGGAAGGGTTTTGCTTGGGAGGGATCTCTGAAATCATCAGAGTCCAGTTTTTAGCTCAGCACTGCCAGGGCACCACTGAACCCTGGCCCTCAGCACCACATCCCCATGGCTCTGAACCCCATCTAGAGATGGGAACTGCACCACTGAACCCTGGCCCTCAGCACCACATCCCCATGGCTCTGAACCCCATCTAGAGATGGGAACTGCACCACTGAACCCTGGCCCTCAGCACCACATCCCCATGGCTCTGAACCCCATCTAGAGATGGGAACTGCACCACTGAACCCTGGCCCTCAGCACCACATCCCCATGGCTCTGAAGCCCATCTAGGGATGGGAACTGCGCCACTGCCCTGGGCCAGGCCTTGTCAACCATCAAGGGGAAGAAATTGTTCATGTCCCACTTAAACCTCCCCTGGGGCAACTTGAGACCATTTCCTTTTGTCCCATCCCTTGTTCCTTGGAAAAAGAGACCAATCCCCATCTGGCTCCAGCTTTCTTTCAGGGAGTTGTAGAGAGCCAGAAGGTCTCCCCTCAGCCTCCTCTTCTCCATGCTGAACAAGCTCAGGTTTTAAAATCAGGGCTGAGGAATCCTCCAAGAACATGAGCTCCTTAACTACCTTTCTGCAAAACCCTCCTGCAGAGAAATACCAAAACCCTACCCTTCTGCAAACACTTTCTGCTGAGCTTTACTATTTTGCATCTCTGTTCCAACAGAAGCAAGCCAGAGACACAGGTTTGCAGAGAGCCCCATAGGAACTCTACTAAACTCTACTCTGGGTTTAAACTGGCAGAGGGGAGATTGAAAGTGGATGTTAGGAAGCTGTTTGTAGTGAGGGTGGTGAGACACTGGCACAGGTTGAGGGTGCTGAGACACTGGCACAGGTTTCCCAGGGAGGTTGTGGAGCACAGAATCACCCAACGTGATCAAAGATCACGTTGGGTGATTCTGTGCTCCACAACCTCCCTGAAGGTGTTCAGGACCAGGTTGGATGAGGCCTTGAGTGACCTGTGCTAGTGGGAGGTGTCCCTGCCTATGGCAGGGGGTTGGAACTGGCTGATCTTTGAGGTCCCTTCCAACCTTCCCTTTCTATGATTCTATAACCAGAGTAATGATCCTGGATTTGGAACAGAAGATGATGCTCAGCACAACACCATGCCCAGCACAGCCCCTCCCATCCCTGTTCCTTCCAGCACACTTCAAGCTCTCTCTCTTTTTTTTTTTTTTTTTTTTGATGAGGATGAGAAGCTCCTCCTGGCACTGTGAACTGGAGCAGAGCTGCCTGTCTCCATCTCACAGAAATCCTTTCCCACCACTGTGAGTATTTCACCCCAATGCGTGGCAGCGGCACAGCGCCCTTAATATAGCCGAACCCACCAGCTGCCAGCAGGCATTCAGCACTTTGTCAATTACATAAAAGTAAGAGGATTTGGGCTGATCCTCCCCAAAGTTACCCTAGGAGTAGCTGCTGCCTCAGTGCAACTTCCCTGCACACAGCATGGGCTGGAGAGCATCTCTGTGGAGAAGGTTTTGGGGGTGCAAAGTTGGACAGGAGCTGGCACTGAGCGCTGCCAGCCCAGCCCCAGCCTGTCCTGGGCTGATCCCCAGCAGGGTGGGCAGCAGGGGCAGGGAGGGGATTCTGCCCCTCCAATGTGCTCTGCTGAGACCTCCCTGCAGTGCTGGGGCAGCTCTGGAGCTCTCAGCACAGCACAGACAGGGACTTGCTGGAGCAGAGCCTGAGGAGGGCACAGCAGTGCTGGCAGGGCTGGAAGGGCTCTGCTGGGAGCCAGGTTGGCAGAGTTGGAGGCGTTCAGCCTGTACAGGAGAAGGCTCCAGGGAGACCTTCTGGTGGCCTTGCAGGGCTGAAAGTGAGATCAGAAAGCTGGGGACAGGTTTTCTCTCAGGGCCTGTTGTGCCAGGCCAAGTGGGGATGGTTTGGACTGAAAGAGAGAGATTGAGAGTGGAGAGAAGGGAGAAATGTTTGACCTTGAGGGTGGGGAGAGTCTGGCCCAGGCTGCCAAGAGAGGTGGGAGCTGCCCCATGGCTGGAACCACTGCAGGTTATTTGGGGCTCTGAGCAACCTGCTCTGCTTGGAGATGTCCCTGCTGACTGCAGAGGTTGGGCTGGATGGCCTGGAAAGGTCCCTTCCCACCAAAACCACTCTGTAATTCTGTGAGATGAACTTGCAAGAGCTTCAGAAAGCTGCACAGTGCCTGCCTGCTTCTCATGTTCTGTTAGGTTCAGGACATTGCCTCTTATCCCAGCAGCTGAGGTGTGTCATAGAATCACAGAACAGCTTAGCTTGGGAGGGACCTCAAAGCTCAGCCAGTTCCAGCCCCACTGTGCCATAGGCAGGGACACTTCCCACTAGCACAGGGCACTCAAGGCCTCATCCAGCCTGGTGCTGAACACTTCCAGGGAGGTTGTGGAGCACAGAATCACCCAACGTGATCTTTGATCACGTTGGGTGATTCTGTGCTCCACAACCTCCCTGGGAAACCTGTGCCAGTGTCTCACCACCCTCAAACCTGTGCCAGTGTCTCACCACCCTCAAACCTGTGCCAGTGTCTCACCACCCTCACTGCAAACAACTTCCTCCTAACATCCACTTTCAATCTCCCCTCTGCCACTTCAAACCCATTTCTCCTCCTCCTATCATCACAAGTCCTTGTCAATAGTCCTTCCCCAGCCCTCCTACAGCCCCCTTCAGATACTGTCCCAGTAAGGAGGGGGAGATGTTTATGGACAGGTGAGGTGAGCAGGGAGGGGATTGTGCCCTTGGAGTCTGCTCTGCTGAGGCCATCACTCCAGTCTTGTGTTCAGTTTTGGGCACCACAATACAGGAGAGATGTGGAGGTGCTGGAGCCAGTGCAGAGGAGGGCAACAAAGATGTGAAGGGCCTGGGGAATAATTCTGATGAGGAGCAACTGAGGGAGCTGGGGATGGTTAGTGTGAGGAAGAGGAGGCTGAGGGCAGAGCTCACTGCTGTCTGCAGCTACCTGAAGGGACACTGTGGAGAGGCTGCTGCTGGGCTCTGCTCACAGGGAACTTGAGACAGAGCAAGGGGGAATGGCCTCAAGCTGAGGCTGGGGAGGTTTAGATTGGGCATTAGGAAAAGGTTTTTCCTGGAGAGAGTGGTCAGGGCCTGGACTGAGCTGCCCAGGGAGGTGGTGGAGTCCCCAGGCCTGGCTGTGTTTCAGGGTGGTTTGGATGTGGTGCTTGGGGCTGTGGTTTCAGGTGAATCTTGCAGAGCAGGGTTCTGGGTTGGGCTTGGTGACCCTGAGAGGCTCTGCCAGCCTGGGTGATGCTGTGATTCTGTGATGGGCCAGGCTCTGACTGCTTCTGCAGCTGTGCCCCTCAACCTGGAGCTGTGTCTCCTCTCTCAGGATGTTTGCAGTGCTGGCAGCAGACATGCTGCAGGCCCCTTGGGGAGAACACATCTGCCTGCGAGATGCTGACGTGTGATTTAAATCACCTTCCTGAGGAAAGATGTTGTTTCAACTGCAATCAAGGCAGCCAGAAAGAAATAAATAACCATTACACATTTGTGTCAACAAAGGAGGGAGAGGGCTGCACAGCCCTGTCACCCCAGCAGCATGTGGAGCACCTCTCCTGTCCCTGCCAGTGCCACGACACAGAATGGAGAGGTGGCACCAAGCCCCACCAAGCTCCTGTCCTGCCAGGAAATTCCTCCCCACACACACCTGTGGAGTGGATGCTGAAAGCAAACCTGCACTGCCCAGTGCCAGGAGATCTGGCCTCAAGTTGCACCAAGGGAAATATGGAGACACAAAAACCAAGAAACCTCTGGTGCTGCCAGCATAACAGGGACAGGGAACTGCTGGAGAGAGTCCAGGGCAGGCTGCAGAGCTGCTGAGGGGCCTGGAGCAGCTCTGGCAGGAGCAAAGGCTGAGAGCCTGCACAAGAGCAGCCCCAGAGGGCAGCTGAGCAATGCTCAGCAAGAGCTAAAGGAGCTGTGGGGGGCAAGAGCCTGGGGACACCTTGGAGCAGCCTCCCAGTGCCTGAAAGGGCTACAAGAAAGATAAGGGGGGGACAGCTTCCAAGGGTCTGTAGTGCCAGGACAAGGGACAATGGCTTTGAGCCCTCCCTCTCTGCAGCCTGGAGAGGAGAAGGCTTCCAGGAGAGCTTGGAGTGACCTTGCAGGATCTGAAGGGAGCTACAGGAGGGCTGGGGAAGAATTACAGACAAGGTCTTATCATGACAGGACAAGGAGGAGGAATGGGAGGAAGTTGTTTGCAGTGAGGGTGGTGAGACACTGGCACAGGTTGAGGGTGGTGAGAGACTGGCACAGGTTTCCCAGGGAGGTTGTGGAGCACAGAATCACCCAACGTGATCTTTGATCACGTTGGGTGATTCTGTGCTCCACAACCTCCCTGAAGGTCTTCTGTGCTCCACAACCTCCCTGAAGGTGTTCAGAACCAGACTGGATGAGCAACCTGTGCTGGCAGGAGGTGTCCCTGCCCACGGCAGCGCATTGAAACTGGCTGAGCTTTAAGGCCCCTTCCAAAGCAACCCTTTCTGTGATTCAGTGCTTTCCTGGGCCTTGCCCAGCAGTCCAGGCAAAGCTGTGGCTGCAGCAGGAGTGCTGTGGGCTGGGCACTGTGGGCTCCACAGCTTGATGGATGCTGTTGACTTCCCACCACAGGGCAATTTGTAAAGGGCTTCGCCGCGCCGTTGTTCGCAGCGCTCCTGCGCCCTCGCAGGCATTTATTTGTTGACCACAAAATTACATTTCTTCAACAGAAAGCAGCTCAGGGTCTTGAAGAGGTTAACTTCTGGAGTGCTTGGCTGCTCTCCAGCCTCTGTCCTACCAGGGGCGTTAAGGCAGGAGCAGCGGCAGCCGCCTAGCCGTGATTAATAGAGTGCTGAATGTGCCGCTTTCCACATCCACACACTTCTCATTCCCCTGCTTCCATAGATCATGGACTTATCCTCAAAATATCTGACTGAAATTGAATTTGGCTTCTCCCTCAACCGTTCATTTCCTATGTTATGCAAGGTTATATCCTTTTCTGCATGAGCAGAACCAAACCAGCTGCAGCTTCGGAGGAGAAAATGTGTTTTCAATTATGAAGCTGGCCTCAATATTGAACCACAGCTCTGCTGCTGCTCTAATTGAGCCATCATGGAGTGAACCTACAGGAAAGAAACTGGATTAATTAGGTTGGTAAACTTAATGTAAGGAAATTTAAGGGGGAAATTGGGGGGGGGAATTGAAAGGAAAAAAAAATNATGGGGGGGAGAAAATGAAAGAAAAAAAAAAACCCTAAAGGAAAAAAAAAAAAAAACTCTATGGGGAAAAAAAAAAAGAAGATCTCTATGGGAAAGAAAAAAAAAAAATCCCTGTGGGAAAGACAAAGAAGATCCCTATGGGAAAGAAGGAAAAAAAAGAAATCTCTATGGGAAAGGAAAAAAAAAATCTCTTTGGGAAAGAAAGAAAAAAAAAAGATCTCTATAGGACAGGAAAAAAAAAGATCCCTATGGAAAAGACAAAAAAGATCCCTATGGGAAAGGAAAAAAAAAATCTCTATGGGAAAGAAAGAAATAAAAAGATCTCTATAGGACAGGAAAAAAAAAGATCCCTATGGAAAAGACAAAAAAGATCCCTATGGGAAAGGAAAAAAAAAAATCTCTATGGGAAAGGAAAAAAAAAATATCCCTATGGGAAAGAAAGAAAAAGAAGAAAGATCCCTATGGGAAAGAAAAAAAAGATCCCTATGGAGGGAAAAAAAAAAAAAAAAGATCCCTATGGGAAAAAAAGAAAAAAAAGATCCCTATAGGAAAGAAGAAAAAAATCCCTATGGGGAAAAAAAAGAAACTCTATGGGAAAGAAAACAAAAGATCCCTATGGGCTCAGGACTACTCCTGCAAAAAGCAGAAGGAAAAGTAGGTCTGAAGTTGTTGGGGGAATTCTCCTCCCAAGGGCTGATCAGCTCCAGCACACCAAACTGATCTCCAGCTCCTGGGGGCTAGAGTTGGGGCTGTGCAGCCTGGAGAGGAGAAGGCTTCCAGGAGAGCTTGGAGTGGCCTTGCAGGATGTGAAGGGGGCTGCAGGAAGGCTGGGGAGGGACTGTTGAGAAGGTCTGGGAATGGCAGGAGAAGGGGAATGGGTTTGAAGTGTGAGAGGGGAGATTGAAAGTGGATGTTAGGAGGAAGTTGTTTGCAGTGAGGGTGGTGAGAGACTGGCACAGGTTGAGGGTGGGGAGACACTGGCAGAGATTTCCCAGGGTGGTTGTGGAGCACAGAATCACCCAACGTGATCAAAGATCACGTTGGGTGATTCTGTGCTCCACAACCTCCCTGAAGGTCTTCTGTGCTCCACAACCTCCCTGGAGGTGTTCCAAGGCCAGGCTGGATGAGCCCTTGAATGACCTGTACTAGTGGGAGGTGTCCCTGCCTATGGCAGGGGGTTGGAACTGGCTGATCCTTGAGGTCCCTTCCAACCTTCCCATTCTATGATTTGAATGACTCCACTGACCATGGGAAGAGTTTAAAGAGCAATTGAGCTAAGTGGGGAGCCAGAGAGGGCTCATCAGAGCAGCTCTACCTTACAAGTGCTGGCTGTGTGAGGAGGACACCAGACAGCTCACACAGCCTGTCCCTCTGGAGGATCAGCCTTCAAGGGTCCTCCAGCTGAGAGATTACTGCATCACTCTTGGCCACTACTCTTATGCCACATGAAAAGAATGCTAATGACCTCAGGAAATCCTTTCCCAGCCTTAAATTATCTGTTTGATGACTTCACAAATACAGACTCCATCATCAGATTTCCATACCACAGCTCCAGGTCTGTAAATTACCATAGGCCAAGAAAAGAAAGGGGTAGGTTGGGTGGGGGGGGGATTTTTTGGTAAGTTTTCACATGCAAAACCCATCCCCAGCGAGCAGGGGAGAGTCAGGCTGGACATAAGGAAGAAGTTCTGCACAGTGAAACTGGTAATTAATGCAAAGTGGTTGAGTTCCCATCCCTGGGACACTCAAGATCAGTCTCAGTGTGGCCCTGGGCAGCCTGCTCTAGTTGGAGGCACAGCCATGGGAAGTAACCAGGAGTCACTGCCATGGGAAGCTCCTGCTCCACCACTTTCAAGGCAAAGTGATTTGAGTCAGCACAACCCCAGCACACCACACACATCCTGCACACAGCAGAGCGCAGAAGGGCTCAGCCCCTCCAGTGCTCCCTGCTCAAGGGCTCTGCAGCCAGCCTGACCACGCTGGAGGGTGCCAGCACACCAGGCTCACCCTGAAGCCACACCAAAAGCACCATGAGAAATGTAGGTTCTTACCTCTCCCTGGAAACTCTTCAGTAGTGGAGCTACCTGTTTGCGCAGGTCCTGGAAGACACAAGCAGGATATTTGATCAGGAAGGTGTGAAAGGAGAAGGCAGTGACAGCTTCTCTCCAAAGCTACTTCTGGATCTGAAACAGCACTGGGAATTCTGACTGCCTGTGATGGCAGTTTGGACTACAGGCATGCCCAGGACTTCAGCTTGCAGAGCTGCCAGCCTGGCACAGAGCTGTGTCTGTTGCAAACAGCATTAATGAGCACTGGTGGTGCTGGGTAAGCACTGAGCACCTCCAACCCCCTAACTCAGTTCAGAACCTAAGGAGATTAGAGTAAATGCCTCTATCTACCTGAACAGCAGCTGCACCTCTGACCCTACAGCACAGACATGGATGCCAGGCTTAAAGGGAGATCATCTTGGTCCTTCACTTCACCTGAGAGCTTTGCCAGGTTGTAGGAGCTGTGTTGTTATTTTGTCAAGAGTGCTCTGACTTTAGCAGCACAGACCTGAGGGGATGCAGGCTGGAGCAGTTGTGCTTCTTTCATGGGATTGTTTAGGGTGGAAGGGACCTTAAAGATCATCCAGTGCCAACCCCCTGCCATGGGCAGGGACACCTCCCACTGGAACAGGTCTCATCAAGGCCTCTCCCAACTCAAGGCCTCATCCAACCTGGTGCTGAACACCTGCAGGGAGGTTGTGGAGCACAGAATCACCCAACGTGATCTTTGATCACGTTGGGTGATNCCAAGGAGCTTGGAAAAGCTTTGGAGATCTAACAAGTGAGTAAATTATGGAGAGGAGAGAGTTGGTGAGTGAAGAAAGAGGTAAAAAAGGTAGGGAAGAGAAGGAAATGAAAGTTTAAAAAAACCAAACAAACAAAAACAAAAAGGGAAAGAAAAAAGGAAAATAAAAAAAGTCAGAAAAGAAGAAAAGGGAAAGAGAAGGAAGAGGAAAAAAAGGAAAAAAGGAAAAGAGAAAAGAAAAAAGTGAGAAAAGAAGAAAAGGGAAAAAGAAGAGAAAAAAGGTAAAGAAAAAAGGAAAGTGAGAAAAAAAGAAAAAGGAAAAAGAAGGAAGAGAAAAAAAGGAAAAAAGGAAAAGAGTAAAGGAAAAGAAAAAAGTGAGAAAAGAAGAAAAGGGAAAAAGAAGAGAAAAAAGGTAAAGGAAAAAGGAAAGAGAAAAGAAGAAAAGGGAAAAAGAAGGAAGAGAAAAAAAGGAAAAGAAAAGAGAAAATGAGAAAACAAGAAAAAGGAAAAGGAAGAGAAAAAAAGGAAAAGAAAAAAGGAAAAGAAATAAGGAAAAGAAAAAAGTGAGGAAACAAGAAAAGGGAAAAGGAGGAAGAGAAAAAAAGGAGAAGAAAAAAGCAAAAGAAAAAAGAAAAGTGAGAAAACAAGAAAAGGGGAGAAGAAGGAAGAGAAAAAAAGGAAAAAGGAAAAGGAAAGTGAGAAAACAAGAAAAAGGAAAAAAAAAGGAAGAGAAAAAAAGGAAAAAGGAAAAGTGGGAAAACAGAAAAGGGAAAAAGAAGGAAGATAAAAGAAGAAAAAAAAAGGAAAAGAAAGCAAAAAGAAAAAAAAAGTTAAAATAGAAGTAAAAGGAAAAAAAGAAAAAAGGGAAAAGAAAAAATCAAATGGAGTCTCTCCCCACCCTCACTCTCAAGAATTTCTTCCTCCTCTCACCCTCCATCTCCCCTCTCCCAGCTCTCAGCCACTGTCCCTCATCCTGGCACTGCCAGCCCTTGTCCAAAGTCCCTCCAGGTGAGATCTGGTCAGCTCCTGGAGGCCCTCTCCAACCAAGAGTCCTGTGAAGCTCTGAGAAGACTGCTCACAACTGGGCAGTCACAAACCTCAACATGAGGGGAGGGTACCTTACTGTGAGGGGGCTGGGACAGGCTGCCCAGAGAGGTTGTGGAGTCTCCTGGAGACTTCCAAAACCCACCTGGATGTGTTCCTGCGTGACCTGCCCTGGCTGGCTGATCTCCAGAGGACCCTTCCAACATCTGCCATTCTGTGGAATGCTTGAACCTGGCTTCACCCAGACCACAGAGTCCCTCAGCTGCCCTGAATCTCATGCCAAAAGTCATTAAGAGTTCTTTGAAGCACTTTCTCCACTCAGGTGAAGCCCTGGGCCTTGCAGAAAAGAAGTGACCTTATAAACTTGGGAAGTTCTCTTTTCCAATGCATTGACTTTTACATCTGGAGTCATGCAAGATATTGGACATTAAAGCACTCACCAAAGCAGCCTCAGCCCTGGGTCTAATCTGATTTTCCTGGAGGAAGAGTAGGCTTTTGAGACAAGTGATTTTTGTCACTTAAATGACAAGCCATGCAGAGAGTTGGAGGATCAGGAGTTCTCCCACTCCCTGAGAAATGGCTTAGGGGGGCAAAGGCAAATGAAGCTATCAAAGACAAATGATCAGCCAAGTTCCACTTCTCATGGTTTCTGCACCAGCACACAGCTAATCCCTACCCAGCTCAGGATAATCTTCCAGCTTTATAACCTCTCTCTTCAGCAGCAAACCAAAGCATTTCTCTTCTCACACCAAACCGCCTCAGTGTTGGATCAGACAGGGAAAGGTTAGATCAGAGAATCACTGGGTGGGTGGGAAGGGACCTCCACAGCTCATCTAATCCAACCCCCTGCCCTCAGCAGGGACATCCTCCACCAGAGCAGGTTGCTCACAGCCCTGCCCAGCCTCACCTTGAATATCTCCAGAGGTGAGGCCTCAATTCCCTCCCTGGGCAACCTGCTGCAGTGTTCCAGCAGCCTCCTGCTGCACAACTTGTTCCTCACAGCCAATCTCCATCTGCTCAGCTCTCATTTCAAACCACTGCCCCTGGTGCTGTCCCTGCAGGCCTTTGGGCACAGTCCCTCTGCAGCCTGCTTGGAGCCCCTTCAGGTACTGCAGTGCTGCTCTAAGGTCTCCCTGGAGCCTTCTCTTCTCCAGGCTGGACACTCCCAGCTCCCTCAGCCTGCTCTTGTAGCAGAGGTGCCCAAGCCCCTGACCACAGATCCTGTCTGTCACAGATGCCATCGCTAACAAAGGGACCTGGCAGGCTGAGCAGCCTTCCCCCACTTGCTGACTACTCCAGCAGACCAGAGAGCTCTGCAGCTTTCCTAACTGCATGTTGTCTCTGTAACCTGATGATGATGACACTGGAGGAAGTCACAGTAACCATCAACAGCCAAATGGATGCCCTCAGTCAGGGCCAAAGCTGCCATGGTGGCTTTTAATGCACAGAAAATTACAAACAGAGACAGCAGATTTCCAGTCAGGATATTGGCACCCTTAAAGCCAGGAAGAATGATACCATCCAAGCAGAGCAACAGCTCCTGCAGGAAAAATCTCAGCTGGCAGGAACTCCTTGGGTTCAGGGCTCCTCTGCCTGGTACTGCCTCTGAATTTACTGACTGGTTTGGCACCAGGCAGCAAACTGCTGTCAAATCTGAAAGGAGAACTACAGGAGACCTAATTCCAGCCCAGCCCTAAGCCTCCAGCTCACATGGCTCTGGAGAACAGGGCACTACCCTCACTGGCCAAGCATGTGGTGTGAGCACCAGCAACATCAGCAGATGGCAAAGCACCACAGGGAGACAAAGCACAGCCAGCTCTGGAGGCAGCACATCAGCCCTGCTGCTCTGTGTGCATGGAGAGCTCAAGCCCTGAGCCTGCTACTGAGCTGCATCCCCTCATAGCTACTGTGTGCAGCTCTGGAGCCCCCAGCACAGGAAGGCCATGGAAGGGTTGGAGGCAGTGCAGAGGAGGCCACCAAGATGCTGAGAGGGCTGCAGCAGCTCTGCTGTGAGGACAGGCTCAGAGAGTTGGGGCTGTGCAGCCTGGAGAGGAGAAGGCTTCCAGGAGAGCTTGGAGTGGCCTTGCAGGATGTGAAGGGGGCTGCAGGAAGGCTGGGGAGGGACTATTGAGAAGGTCTGGGAATGGCAGGCCAAGGGGAATGGGTTTGAAGTGTGAGAGGGGAGATTGAAAGTGGATGTTAGGAGGAAGTTGTTTGCAGTGAGGGTGGGGAGGCACTGGCACAGGTTGCCCAGGGAGGTTGTGGAGCACAGAATCACCCAACGTGATCTTTGATCACGTTGGGTGATTCTGTGCTCCACAACCTCCCTGGAGGTGTTCAAGGCCAGGTTGGAGGAGGCCTTGAGTGACCTGTGCTAGTGGGAGGTGTCCCACTAGCACTAGGGGGATGGAACTGGATGATGTTTGAGGTCCCTTCCAACCTTCCCTTCTATGATTCCATGATTCTGACAGCATCTGCAGGACTTTCTGCTTCATGATACAAACTCCATCAGGACTCTGCCTTCACATTCTCCTTTAATAACCAGAGGTGATGATGTTGGTTGTTTATGGCAGAGAGAAGAGGGAGACAAGCAGGAGAATGAAAGGATAAAAGCAGTATCCCAAAGCCAAGGAAGCAGTTGGTCAAGCTGCCTAAAAGGGAGAAAAGCTCTCAAGTACAAAATCTGATTCCCACACATCCTTCATTTAGCACACTCAGGATGCTAAGCACTCATCCCAGCAATCAAAATGTTACCAAGCAAAACCTGTGCCACAAAGGGAAAATGTGAGCCCAATGTAGGCAACAGCTTCTGCTGTGGGTGAGACAGGGCCCAAAGCACTTTGTGCTGGAGGAGAATGCAGCTCAGAGTGACTGAGTCCCACTGGCACACCATCAGTTATAGCACAGCAATCAAGCTGGGGCAATCCCAGGACACAGAATCCCAGAATATCCCAGCATGGTGGGGTGGGAAGGGACCTCTGGAGATCATCCAGCCCAGCCCCACTCCTAAAGCAGGGCACCCACAGCACAATGCCAGCAGCACAGTGCCCAGGGGGGTTGGAAGCTCTCCACACAACGACACTCCACAGCCTCTCTGGGCAGCCTGCTCCAGGCCTCCAGCACCCTCACAACAAACAACTTTCTCCTCCTCTTCACATCCAACCTCCTGCCTGCCACTTTGTGCCCATTGCTGCCCCTTGGCCTGTCCCTGGGCACCACTCACAAGAGGCTGGCCCCAGGCTCTTGCTCCCCACAGCTTCTTTAGCTCTTGCTGAGCATTGCTCAGCTGCCCTCTGGGGCTGCTCTTGTGCAGGCTCTCAGCCCCAGGGCTCTCAGCCTTTGCTCCTGCCAGAGCTGCTCCAGGCCCCTCAGCAGCTCTGCAGCCTGCCCTGGACTCTCTCCAGCAGTTCTCTGTCTCTCTGCAGCTGGGGAGCCAGAACTGGATCCAGCATTCCAGATGTGGCCTCATTAGAGCACACAGCTTACCCAGGTGAGATACTCTGACAACCTGAAATCTTACCAAGACCTGAAATCTGTTGCAGCTGAGGGGCAGAGGCAGAGCAGCCCCCACCCCCTGTCAGTACCTAAGGGAGCAAGGAATCTAAGGGAAGTGGCTACAAGGACTTGCTGCAGTACTTTCAACACAACCAAGCAGGCCAGGTGGGGGTGCAGGTAACTGGCACACAGCAGCAGAGAACTCAAACACCTTCCTCATGCCATTTGTTGGGTTTTTCCCCCCTCTCTTCCTCTCTTTCTTGGAAAGAGTTTTTCAGCTGCTTTTGAAATTCCTCCTTCAGCTACCCAGCGACAAACCTTCGACAGCAAACACAAAAGGGAAGCAAAAATAAACAGCCAGGAGCCAGGAACACACTTGCCTGGAGCCACCAGCTACAGCCCTGCTGGGGAGATTTATTTTTGGCAGTTTGGAAAAATTCCTCATCAGGCCTGGTCTCAGAATAGGACACCAACATCAAACAGCCTTTTGCCTGCTTTGCACTGAGCAGAACAGAGAGGACAGAGCCAGGGGACTCTGCAAGGCTGCTTAGCAAGGACACCCTCTGATTTATTGTCTGTTTAAAGCCTCCTGGCCTCTACTGCCTGGGCTGTGATCAAAACAGGAAGAGCATCCAGCCCCAGCACTGCCACCAGGCCCAGCAGCTAGAACATGCAGCTGAGCATTCAGCTCCTCAAGTGTGTGTTTAGCTCTGAGCCTCTCACTCCAGGAAGGACACTGAGGGGCTGGAGCCTGTCCAGAGAAGGGCAATGAGGCTGGAGAAGGGCCTGGAGCACCTGGGCTATGAGGAGAGGCTGAGGGAGCTGAAGGTGTTCAGGCTGGAGAAGAGGAGGTTATGGGGAGACCTCATTGCTCTCTGCAGCTTCCTAAAGGGAGGATGAAGCATGGAGGGGGCAGCCTCTGCTCCTTGCTGGCAAGAGAGGGCCAGAGGAAATGGTTCCAAGCTGCACCAGGGGAGGCTCAGGCTGGATGCTAGGAAATACTTCTTCACTGGAAGGGCTCTCAGACACTGGAACAGGCTGCCCAGGGCAGTGCTGGAGCCACCATCCCTAGAGGTGTTTGAGCAGCCTGTGGAGCTGGTTTAGTGGTGACCTTGCAGTGCTGGGTCAAGGGCTGGACCAGATGAGCTTGGAGGTCTCTTCCAACCAGAAGTGTTCTGGGATGCTGTGCTAATTCATCAGCAAAGCTCACTGCAATGCTGGAGCCCTGCTCTCCAGCCTGCTCCTCGCTGCCATCTCAACCTGTCTGGTGTCTCTCTCCCCCTGGATGGCTGATCAGGGCAGAGCAGGTTTCTGAGCAAGGCCCCAGCCCAGCCCAGCTCAGGATGTGAAGTGGAGGCAATGAACTGGGCTGCTCTGCCCTGAACCTGAATCAGAGCTGGGAGCTGCTCTGGCATTGTCCCTTTATGAGGCTTAAACCACAAGTTTAGGCTTTGATCAAGTAGCTACACAATGAACTCTGAATCTAAGTCATTTTAAACTCCCTTTCCATTTCTCATTTAAAAGAACTCTGTGGAGAAATCAAGTGAGGATAAATCCATGGGAAAAGCCTGGGCAACAAATGCATCTTGCTGAGGACTGAGCTGCTCTGCCTGCTGGCTGCAGCGCACAGGACAGCTCCGTGCTCAGGCTGCCAAAGCTCTGCCTCTAATTTACTTCAGGTCTGAAGCTGCACAAGCACCTTCTGATCTCCTCACAGGCTGCTCCATCTCATTTGCCTCCTCCAGCACACTTCTCTCTAAATGTCACAACCAGAGCCCCATCACCCTGGTTTGATGAAGTGGTCCAGCAAGGCTCAGCCTGCCCTCCACACCTTGCTCATCTGCAGCGGTACTGAGCTCCTGGAGCATCCCACACAGCACAGAACTGCCCAGATGGTCTGTCCTGTGCCTCCTGTGCCACACTGCCTGTGATCTGTGCTGCACAGAGACAGGGGCTGCCTGGCCACTGTCACTATGTCTGGCAGAGAACCCATAATGAGAAGCAGCCCACATGTACCAGCACGGGTGACATCATTAGCTCAGCTGTCACAGCCTATTTTGGAGCTGCCTTATCACTGCTTTCCTGCCATCTCACCCCTTCTGCACTTCCTTCCTTGTTAGCCCTCACGTAATGAGGAACTAACAAGTGGCCCTGGCCTCAAAACTGCCCAGGCTGAACCTCCAGATACCTTCTGGGAAGAACTTACAGAAAGAGCAGAAAAAAAAGGAAATAAAAAAGTCCAAACCAGAAGAAAAATCCCCAAGAGATGCTGGGTTCACACAGCACAACAAGAAGGGCACTGAGGTCGTGGTGAAGGGTCTGGAGAGCAGGGCTGGGGAGGAGCAGCTGAGGGGCCTGGGGGTGTTCAGCCTGGAGAAGAGAAGACTGAGGGGAGACCTTCTGGGTCTCTACAGCTCCCTGAAAGGAGGCTGGAGCCAGGTGGGAGCTAAGCCTCTTCTCCCTACTATCAAGTGATATAAGGAGAGGCAATGGCCCCAAGTTACCCCAGGGAAGGTTTAGGTTGGACATGAGAAGAAACTTCTTGACTGAAAGGATTCTCAAACTCTGCAAAGACTCCCCAGGGAGGTGGCTGAATCCCCATCCCAGGAGGTGTCTCAAAGACAGAGCTGTGGTGCTGAGGGATGTGGTTCAGCACCAGCCTGGGCAGAGTGAGATTAATGGTTGGTTTGGATGATCTTGAAGGGCTTTTCTTACCAAAATAATTCTCTAATTCTGTGATGTTGACTACGTGGGGAGATATTTGTCACTTCAGTCAGCATCTGAAGAGAAGTTAGCCTGGTAGGAAAAGGAACTGTGTGCCAAAGCCTGGCAGCCAGAGGCACTGCCATGAGGAAACTGGAAAACAAGCTGGGATCCCTTAGACACTCACCCACCAACACACAGCTCTTTCTCCACCCAGAATGATGGAAAGGTCCAGGGAAGCTGCATCCATGCAGGACTAGGGCCAGTCTTGGCCAGCATCTTCATCAGTCACTTGGATGAAGGGATGGGAAGCCCCAGAGCCAGCTTCTGCTGGTCCCACACTGGGAGCAGAGGCTGGCACCCCTCAGGCTGTGCTGCCATCCAGCCAGAGCTGGGCAGGCTGCAGAGCTGGGCAGAGGGAACCTCCTGAAGGTTAGCAAGAGCAAGGGCAGGGTCCTGGCCCTGGGCAGGAACAACCTCCTGCAGCAGGACAGCTGAGGGGAGAGCTGCTGGGAAGCAGCTGCAAGGAGAAGGAGCTGAGAGTGCTGGGGGACAACAAGTTCCCATGGGGCAGTAATGTGCCCTGGGGGGCAAGGAGGCAAATGGGGTCCTGGGGGGGCATGAAGGAGAGGGTGGGCAGCAGGGCAAGGGAGGTTCTCCTCCTGCTCTGCTCTGCCATAGTCAGGTCACCTCTGCAGTACTGGGTCCAGTTCCACAAAACTGAATCCAGGAGGTTCCACATGAAGAGGAGGAGAAAGTTGTTTGTTGTGAGGGTGCTGGAGGCCTGGAGCAGGCTGCCCAGAGAGGCTGTGGAGTGTCCTTGTGTGGAGAGCTTCCAACCCCCCTGGGCACTGTGCTGCTGGGCATTGTGCTGTGGGTGCCCTCCTGGAGTAGGGAGCTGGACTGGATGATCTCCAGAGGTCCCTTCCAACACCACCACTGAATTTTCCCTCAAGTGAAGCTGGGCAGATGCCATCAGAGGTGCAGTGAGGGAAACATTTAAGTCTTTCTGCTTAGTTAGTTGCAGCCAACTCCACTTTGCTTTGCCCTAAAAGACAGGAACCTGCAGTCCCAGAGAGTGGCCCCAACAGGTATCCTGCAGTAGCTTTTGTGACTTCCTTGATTCTCAAAACATAAGACAAATGAAATCATATGAACAAACAATTTACTGCTCAACAATTTAATGAGATCTAAAACCTCTCAGTGCTTAAGGCTGCTGAAGTCTTCAGCTGCAATCTGATCGTTAAAGAAGGAATCCTGAAGTTATCCATTTCCTGTGGTATCTGCAGCTGGTTTGGCTCACTCAGGAGTTCAGGATTTCCTCTCTACAGAAGAAACCTGAGTTACATTTAGAGATACCTTTCAACCTAGCAGAATGATAAATAAAAAATCTTGATTTCCAGTGGCAAAATGTACACCGTGGAGCTTCCTGAAAGATTTCAGCTCACAGATCTTGTGCAAATTCCATTAGCTTTAATTATTTATTAGCAGTAGATTTAGATTACTGTTCTTGACCTATTTTTCAGTCTATGGACCCACCCAGTAAGAAGTGAAAAAATATTCCATTTGCAAAAAAAAAAAAAAATAG
>VWZE01008007.1:47078-57130 GCA_013396675.1 Eubucco bourcierii
CCTTGAGTGAGCTGTGCTAGTGGGAGGTGTCCCTGCCTATGGCAGGGGGTTGGAAGTGGCTGATCCTTGAGGTCCCTTCCAACCTCACCATTCTATGATTTTATGATTCTATCCTTCTGTGATTCAATGATTCCTCACTCTCAAGAGATTCATTCTCCCCTTGTACTCTGCACTGGTCAGGCCACACCTTGAGTACTGTGTCCAGTTCTGGGCCCCTCAATTTAGGAAGGACATTGAGGTACTTGAACGTGTCCAGAGAAGGGCAACGAGGCTGGGGAGAGGCCTGGAGCACAGCCCTATGAGGAGAGGCTGAGGGAGCTGGGACTGTTTAGCCTGGAGAAGAGGAGGCTCAGGGGGGACCTTATTGCTGTCTACAACTACCTGCAGGGTGGTTGTGGCCAGGAGGAGGTTACCTTCTTCTCTCAGGCAACCAGTGACAGAACAAGAGGACACAGTCTCAGGCTGCGCCAGGGCAAGTTTAGGCTGGAGGTGAGGAGGAAGTTCTTCACTGAGAGAGTGATTTGTCACTGGAATGGGCTGCCCAGGGAGGTGGTGGAGTCACCGTCCCTGGAGGCGTTCAAGGCACGTTTGGACATGGCACTTAGTGCCATGGTCTGGTCTGGAGGGCTGTGGTGATGGGTTGGACTTGATGATCTCTGAGGTCTCTTCCAACCCTTGCAATACTCTGATACTGTGATACTGTGATAATGCCATCAGTGTAGCAAGGTGAGGGTTGGTCTCTTCTCCCAAGGAACTGTTCTGGAGCACTCCAAATTCCTTCCTTCTCCCCCCACTGTGGGTTTGAATAGTGAGAAGGTGGCATGAAAACTGCTTTCCCCCTGCCCTGTGGGCCTGAGTGGGGAACAGCAGAAGGCCTTTCCCCACAGGTGTGCTGAGCTTTGTGGCATCCTGCACTGGGTCAGGCTGGTGGTTGCCTGGGTCTGTGCACGCAGTGTGAATGGGCAGATGGACACTTTGTCTAGGAAAGCATAAACAGAGCAAGGCAGAAGGCACCAGGTGCCCACCTCAGAAGAGCCCCTGCCTTGACAGCGCTCCCACTCTGAGCCATCCTCACTTTTGGATGGCTCCTACCTTTTCACAGGGCTCTGGGTTTTGCACTGTCCCTGCCTTTGGATGCCTCTCCCCACTTTTGCACTCCTCTGTGCACACCTGCAGGCTTGGCAAGCCCTGGGGTCCTTTGGAGAGAGCTGCCAGCAGCACCCAGCCCCAGCTGCTCTCAGACCTCTCAGCCAATTTCCTGGCTGCTATTCTGCACTGGGCAGACCTGAGCAGTTTGGCTCTCCCCTGCCCTGCCCAGGCAGCATCACTTGCACAAATCCCTGCCTTGTGGCAGTGGTGTTTGGAGTCACTCCAGACTCTGGCAGCTTTCCCACCCACCTTGGGCTGCTGCCACCCGGATCCAGGCTGTTGGATATTGCTTGCAGCGTCAGAAGGCAGCGGAGCCGCAGAGAGACCCAGCAAGGGAGCATCACCCAATGCCTATCTCACCTCTGAGAGTGAAGCCTGCTGCTGGGCCCTTAATTCTCTGCTCAGCCTGATGGATAGTGGGGGAAAGCTGTGCTCATAGCTTAGCCTTTTCCATTTCCTGAGTATATATATGTCTAAATCTGTCCCTAACATCCTGCAGAAGAATTCCTGATCGAATTAGAGCCTGTAAATACATCCAGTCTAGTTTGGACAGAGTTTGGGGGCAGGGTTTTCAGGAAAATAAAATAATTCTGTTTTCATAATTCCTGGCTCAGCCACATTAATTCCCTGCCTCCACAACAGGAACAAGCAACAGGACAAGAGGAAACAACCTCAAGTTGCTCCAGGAGAGGTTTAAGTTGGACACGAGGAACAATTTCTGATCCTCAAAGGTTGCCCAGGCCAGTGCTGGAGTCCCCATCCCTGGAAGGGTTGCAAAGCTGTGGTGATGTGGTACTGAGGGCCATGCTGTAGTGGTGCCCTGGCAGTGCTGGGTTAGTGGTTGGCCTTGATCTCAAAGGTCTCTTCCAACCAAACCCACTCTGTGATGTCCTAGTGCCTGGTAACCCACTGGATCCCTGCCCCTCATGTTCTACAGGAACACAACAACCATGAAGAGGAACATCAGGAGACCTGCACAGCCCCAACCTTAGAGCACTCTGGGGCTTCAGTGGCATTTGTGGGCTGAGTGCAGGCTGCCCACCAGGAAGAGCACAGCTCACAGAAGAGCTAAGACACCCCTGAGCTGTTCAGCTCTGTAATGTCCCTTACACATTCTCAGCACTTTGCTAATTTTGCTGATAGTTCTTCAGTCCTCCTCTGGCTGGCTGACAGCTGCCTGGAAACTTCTGCCTAAGAGACAACCCTGCTGCACAGACCCTTCCAAATCACCCCAGGGGCTTGCCTGCTTTTACACACTAGTAGAAGCCTCTCCATCTCTGAGACACCTACCCCAGTTAACTGCCCTAATGACCACCAGCCACTTTGAAGCCTCAGCAGATGCAGAACCCCAACACAGCCACCTAAAAGCTGCAGGGAGGATGGAGAGCTGCAGGTGCAGAGTGAGAGCAGGGTCACACTTAGTCCTGTGAAATGAGCTGAGGAAATGCAGAGGTAACAGAAGGCGAAGAGAAGGCTTCTGTTCAGAGCAGGTCAGAGCTCAGCCAGCTGCCTGTCAGCAGCATGCCAGCAGATGTGGTGCTTAGGTTTCTAAAGGAGCACTGCCTCTGGAAGTGCAACTCTGCAATAAGCACTCCTAGCACCCAAAGCAGCTCAGGTTTTCCCAGCAGACTGCAGCCTTGGCTAGGTCAGGACTAGGATCCTGCATCTGAAACTGCAGGAGAAAAATGCTGGTGAGACATCACCCTTCAGGGTTAAACATGCCACAGGAGCATGGGCACCTGGCATGGCTTCTTAGCTTCACACAATGGGTTGGGCTGGAAGGGACCTTAAACCTCATCCATCTCCAACCCCCTGCCATAGGCAGGGACACCTCCCACCAGCACAGCTTGCTCAAGGCCTCATCCAGCCTGGCCTGGAACACCTCCAGGGAGGGGGCACCCACAACCTCCCTGGGCAACCTGTGCCAGTCTCTCCCCACCCTCACTGTGAAGAATTTCTCCCTCATCTCCACTCCCACTCTCCCCTCTCCCAGCTCAAAGCTGTTGTCCCTTGTCCTGGCACCGCAAGCCCTCGTCAGAAGCTCCTCTGTGCTGACCCACAGCAAGGGCCCTGGGGAGGTGCTCATGCTCAGTCTTCTCCAAAACACTGAGTGGCTCTTTCTTTGCAATGGGCTTCCTCTCCTTGCATCTTCTAACTTCCACCTCAACATGAGGAGAACCTTCTTTACTGCAAGGGTGACAGAGCCTTGGAACAGGCTGCCCAGAGAGGTTGTGGAGTCTCCTTCTCCAGAGACTTTCAAGAGGTGTTCCTGTGTGACTTTCTCTAGGTGACCCTGACTCAGCAAGGGGGCTGGACTTGATGATCTCTAGAGGTCCCTTCCAGCCCCTACCACCCTGATTCTATGGACTCTCTCAATCACTATCAATGAAGCAACTTATCTGGCTTTAATACTTCTACTTACGGGCTCCTGACCGTCAGTGCCTACAAAAAGATGTGACAGAATCACACTGAATGGTTTGGGTAGGAAGGGACCTTTAAAGGTCATCCAGTCCAACTCCATTCCAGTGAGCAAGGACATCTTCAACTGATCACTTCCAGGGAGGGGGCATCCACAGCTTCTCTGGGCACCCTGTGCCAGTGTGTCCCCACTCTCACAGTGAAGAATGTTTTATTGCCATCCCAGGGAACAGCCTTTTCCCTGCTACTACCAACACTGGTTGCAAGTAGCAGAGCAAGAGCTGCTCCTTCCCCTTTTCAAAAACTTCTTTTTCCTGGGAGCAGAGGCAGAGCAGGGTTGGAGTGGAGCTGAGGAAGAAGTTCTTCAGTACCAGGGTGGTGAGACTCTGGAACAGGCTGTCCAGAGAGCCTGTGGATGCCTCCTCAGGAGGTGTTCCAGGCCAGGCTGGAGGAGGCTTTGAGCAGCCTGAGCTAGCTGAGAGATGTCCCTGCCCATGGGGGGTTGGAGTAGATGATCTCTGAGGTCCCTTCCAACCTAGGCCGTTCTCTGACTCTCTGATTCTCTTCTCTGCTCCCTTCTTCTGACTGCTCTGTCCCTCTGGAGCATTCCCCACTAAGACCCAGCAGGCTGCAGTGTATAATACCTTCATAAGACATAAATATTTGTCAAGCACAGAAATCCTTCATTACCTTCTCCATAACTGGGTAAACTCCACAAAAACTTAACATTGTGACAGCATGAAACACTCCTGGAAGTGTGAAAATTATTGCTCATTTTCATGTAACCCACTGTATGAAACCATAAATCACACTGTTTGCATTCAGCAATCAGGAGAGTTTCAGCTGATGCAAGTAGGAAGCTGGAATTATTAACAGCTTTTTTTTTTTCCCCCCCCTTCTTCTGAGCCAGCTCTGGTAGCTAACAGCTTTTTGCTTTTTGCCCCTTATCAGCTGCACAAACAACAACAGATTTTAAATCAACTCAGTGACCTCTGAACTTCTTCTAACTGGAGGGGGCACAGAATTTAAGACAGCCAAGAAAGTTTGGTAGGAGTCAAGAGGGCTCCTGGCAAGGGGCACATGTGGAGAGAGAGTTAAAGCTTCAAACCACTATTTTTTTCCACACACACCCCCATCCCCCCCCTCCCCCCATCAAGTGTCAGCTGTGATAAGCCAAAATTAACAACCCTACACTGCAGCACTTCAGTGAAGGGGAGAAAGAAAAATCTTCCTGCTATTCTAGGTATTTTAAGTTGGATGTGAGCATGGTGGCTAAATATAGATGGTGACAACAGGAGACAGCATTGTCCCTTTGGGCACACTGAACATTATCTCAGAATTCCCTTCTTCCTGGGCTGAGCCTCTGGGGTTTGGGATTTTTCTCACTTAGCAAAGTGTGCATTAACCCCTCCTTTGGTTCAGATGGTTTAAGACAAAGGGTTGGGGTTTGCTGTGTGTTTGGGTTTGTTGTTTGGTTTTTTTTTCCCCCAGATAAAAAGACAAATAAAAAAAAAAAAGGCAATCCTGATCCCACAAAAGCACCTGACAGATTTCCAGCCACCTGCCCAGCTCTGCCCAGTGCACATAGGGCAGACCTCTGCTGCTTTCCCTGCAGACTTTTGTGCTCATTTTCTAGTGAGGAGTGCACCAATGTAAGGTTCCTACAGCTTACTACAGCAGAAAGCTACGTTTCTACTTTTAGATGTGGAAATGACTCCTCCTGCTAGCATCACTTTGCTTGCACATCCCATCACAAGTGTAACAAATAAAAGCAAGAATTATTATTCCCAAAACACTTCACAGAATCACAGAAGCATCCAGGTTGGCAAAGCCCCTCAGGAGCACCAAGCTCAACCTAGAACCCTGCTCTACAAGATTCACCTGAACCCACAGCCCCAAGCACCACATCCAAACCACCCTGAAACACAGCCAGGTCTGGGGACTCCACCACCTCCCTGGGTAGCTCAGTCCAGGCCCTGACCACTCTCTCCAGGAAAAACTTTCTATTAATGTCCCATCTAAAGGTCCCCAGCCTCAGCCTGAGGCCATTCCCCCTTGTTCTGTGTGCAGTTCCTTGTGAGCAGAGGCCAGCAGCAGCCTCTCCACAATGTCCTTCAGGTAGCTTTAGGACAGCAATGAGCTCTGCCCTCAGCCTCCTCTGTTTCAAACTTCCTTTCAGCAGAGTAGATCCTTGGGAAAATTGTAACCAGGAGCCAGTAAAGTGCTCTGTGTGGCAAAGAAGGCAAATGGTCACCTGGGGGTGCATGAGGAAGAGCATGGCCAGCAGGGCAAGGGAGGTTCTGCTCCCACTCTATTCTGCCCTAGAGAGGCCATACCTGGAGTGCTGGATTCATGTCTGGGCTCCCCAGGTCAGGAGAGACAGAGAATTGCTGGAGAGAGTCCAGGGCAGGCTGCAGAGCTGCTGAGGGGCCTGGAGCAGCTCTGGCAGGAGCAAAGGCTGAGAGCCCTGGGGCTGAGAGCCTGCACAAGAGCAGCCCCAGAGGGCAGCTGAGCAATGCTCAGCAAGAGCTAAAGGAGCTGTGGGGGGCAAGAGCCTGGGGCCAGACTCTTGTCAGTGGTGCCCAGGGACAGGCCAAGGGGCAGCAGTGGGCACAAAGTGGCAGGCAGGAGGTTGGATGTGAAGAGGAGGAGAAAGTTGTTTGTTGTGAGGGTGCTGGAGCCTGTGTTGTAGAAAGTCTGGCAGATTATTATGGACATGTGGAAAAGATTTCTACCATCACCAGGACATACACCACCATCCTCCTACGTGCATTTTGCCAGGCTCCAACACCTGTGCACAGCAGCAGGAGGCATGAAGGAGTGAGAGGTAAATTGTGACTGCATGGTGAGATTGGGTGGACAGCACAGAACCACCCACAGCAGGTTTTGGCTGCTGGGATGGGCATGTGGTGCCAACCCCCTGCTTACTGTCACAACCAAACACCACCTGCACTGCCAGCATCAGTGATGAGGAGTGATGCCACCATACTCCACTGATCTTGTGAAGAAGCTGTCCCCAGCTGCTGCTAGCTGCTGGCACGTTGGCTTGGGCACGGTGCCATCCACCATGGTGTCTACGTGGGCATATCACTTCTCCAGCCATTTCATCATCTGTAGTTGGAGCCAGGGGATATGGTTCAGAAATAGCTGTGTGCACTTCTGCTCATCATTACCTCAGAGTGGGCCTTGTCTAAATACTGAAATCCTGGAGGAGCAATACCTCACTTGGAACCCTGTGTCAACAGAGCTTGGAAATGGCCTGGGTAGGAAGAGGATGTTGTACAAAATAGATGGAATCTGCCCAGCCAAGGATAGGAATTGACATTTTTCAGAACAGATGTCATTGATAATTCATAGGTGGCTTTAAAAATTAAACTTGCTTGAGAAGTTGGCTTGGCAAGGAAGTGTTGGCAATGTTCTAAGTGCATTAGGTGCATTAAGGGAAAATGTAGGCTTCACTCAGAGGCATTTAAATAGTTCAGAGGTAGGAGCAGCCCCAGCATCTCAAGTGTGGTTCTGTTCAATATTTAAGGCTCACATGAGTCTGCTGGATTCATAGAATCCCAGAATCCCAGCACAGTGGGATTGGAAAGGACCTCTGAGGATCATCCAGTGCAAGCCCACTCCTAAAGCAGGGCACCCACAGCACAATGCCCAGCAGCACAGTGCCCAGGGGGGTTGGAAGCTCTCCACACAAGGACACTCCACAGCCTCTCTGGGCAGCCTGCTCCAGGCCTCCAGCACCCTCACAACAAACAACTTTCTCCTCCTCTTCACATCCAACCTCCTGCCTGCCACTTTGTGCCCATTGCTGTCCCTTGGCCTGTCCCTGGGCACCACTCACAAGAGTCTGGCCCCAGGCTCTTGCTCCCCACAGCTCCTTTAGCTCTTGCTGAGCATTGCTCAGCTGCCCTCTGGGGCTGCTCTTGTGCAGGCTCTCAGCCCCAGGGCTCTCAGCCTTTGCTCCTGCCAGAGCTGCTCCAGGCCCCTCAGCAGCTCTGCAGCCTGCCCTGGACTCTCTCCAGCAGTTCTCTGTCTCTCTGCAGCTGGGGAGCCAGAGCTGGACCCAGCACTGCAGATGTGGCCCGCTTAGAGCAGAGTAGAGCAGGAGCAGAACCTTCCCAGCCCTGCTGGCCACATTGCTTCCACATTTTCAAGATCAGACAGATTTTAAACATCCTCTCTATTCTCAAGCCCAATGCACAGGGCTCTGTTTGCCTCTCTTCATTCTCTAAGCAGTAAGTGACTGAGCTCACATCACTCCAGAGGCATCCTCTGCATTTAAAGCTGGGTTTCAACAAAGTTTAACATTGAGGCCACAACTGCAACAAGAAGTGCTCTGGCTCTCTATGAACACATCATGAACTGTCACTGAGCCTTCATACACAATTTGTCACCCAGCAGCAGACAGTGCCCACCTCAGCCTCTGGAGCTGTGGAGTTCTGGCTGCTGAAATCCTGCTTTCTGCTCATGGCAAACATAAATCAAAGAAGGGAAAAAAAAAAAAAAAAACCCCACCTGCTCTATTAAATCTGTTTGCTGTGGGAGAAGGAGGATTTATCATCCTCTAAAAGAAGTGGTCAATAAGATTCACAAGTGCTTAGTGCAGATCTTGATGGATCGAGATGCCACAGGTGATGCTGTAAGTGTGTCTGAAAGGAATGCAGGAGCAGCAGGAGGCTGCTCTGGTTATTGCTCTCCACAGGCAGCCTCGACACTGACTGCATCCCCAACCGCAGGAGCTGCACTCTGCAGCCCCTGGGGGAGGATCCTTAACTGAGTGTCCCATAGGCAAAGCAAGACAGCAGAGAGGGCTGCTGGAGCAAGAGCAGCTGGAGTCACAGCAGCACACAACTGCTGGGTGGAAAAGCCTCTAAGATCAGCCATACCCCAATCCCTCCCTGCACACAGCTCTTTATGTCATGGGCAGCTCTGAGCTCCCAAGGAGCAAAGAACTTATTTCCAGGACCAAGCTGTCATTGAGCTAAGCATGAGCAATGCCACAGTCTGCAGAACTGTGGGCAAATGTGAGTGTGTGCAGGGAGAGCCTGAGCAAGGGCAGCACTGTCCTCCTACCACAGCAGCTAGGGAGGAAGCTAGAGAGTCACAGAACTCTGCTTGGAAAAGATTTTAAGATCATTGAGTCCAGCCATAGCCAAACACCTCCCTGCACACAACTCTTACACCATGGCCCTGAGCTCCTCATCCAAACAGCTTTTAAACACCTCCAGGGATGGGGACTGCAGCACCTCCCTGGGCAGCCTGGGCCTGTGCCTGATGACCCTTTGTGTGAAGGAATTTTTCCTAATGTCCATCCTGAGCCTTCCCAGCTGCACCTTGAGGCCATTTCCTCTCATCCTGTAACGTTATCTGCAGAGAGCTGTGAGGTCTGCCCTCAGCCTCCTCTTCTCCAGACTGCACAACCCCAGCCCCCTCCCCTGCTCCCACAGGACTTGTGTTCAAGGCTCCCCAGCAGCCTGGTTGCCCTCCTCTGGCCAGCAGACATTTCTTACACAGCCAGCACAGAAGATGTGGCTTCTGGTAGGCTTCCAACACCACACCAGTCTGGAGCAAGTGAGAACAACCAGTTGCAGCAGCTGGGAGCAGCAGCAAGAGCAGGTCAAGTAGAGAGGCCCCGCAGGGAACCCAGGGTGTCTCAGGAGGATGATCTGCAGTCAAACACCACTTAGTGACTGGGGAATGGCTGGGAACAGTCCTGGCCTCACAGCACATGAGGATTACCAGCACTAAAGGGAGCTTGGATTCTCACACAGGACAACAGTTTGGTCCCAAAGCACTCAAAGGAAGGGCTGCAACAAAAGATGCATGGACAGTGGGTCAAGGGAGGGGATTCTCCCATTCTGCTCTGGTGAGATCCTGCAGTGCTGTGCCCAGCTCTGGAGTCCCCAATAAAAGAAGGACCTGGAGTTGTTGGAGAGGTTCCAGAGGAGGCCATCAAGATGATCAGAGGGGGCTGGAGAACCTCCCTGTGGGGACGGGTTGGGAGAGTTGGGACTGCTCAGCCTGCACGAGAGAAGGCTCCAGGGAGACCTTAGAGCAGCCTTCCAGCAGCTGAAGGGGCTCCAGGAGAGCTGGGAAGGGACTTTGGACAAGGGCTGGGAGTGCCAGGATGAGGGAGAATGGCTCTGAGCTGGGAGAGGGTAGAGGGGAGAGTGGGAGTGGAGAGGAGGAAGAAATGTTTGAGAGTGAGGGTGGGGAGAGACTGGCACAGGTTGCCCAGGGAGGTTGTGGCTGCCTTCTCCCTGGAAGTATTTAAGACCAGGCTGGATGAGGCTTTGAGCAACCTGCTCCAGTGAAAGGTGTCTCTGTCTACAGCACAGGGTGCAACCTGATGACCTTTAAGGTCCCTTCCAACCCAACCCATTCTATGAGTATGATTAGCAGCACAACCAGGTAATGAGTAAGGAAACAAACATAACACCAGCTTTGGGAGTTAATGAACTTTTCCTTCCCCTCCCCCCCCC